>PNEQ01069300.1:0-27208 GCA_003012365.1 Medauroidea extradentata | reverse complement strand
GCCGCCTATTTGCCGCGTGTTTGTGTGAGTGAGGCACGGCACTAAGGGTGATGCTGAGCGGCTCATCTAGTAAAACCAAAATCAGGATGACCTGAGTGGGGACTCGAACTCGGGTGCTCTCGAATGCGTGAGTCCAAGGCTCAACCGTTGCTACAATTCGCTCGGTTTATACGAGAAACATCTGTTCAGAAAAGCCCTATAACTAATGTACAGGTGGTAAACAATGAGCAGGCACGAACGCGCGATACCGTACAAATAAGGTCTGTTGTGATCCAACAATTTACTGATGGAAAATATGCAGTAAAGTTCACCTTAGGGTCCTCCACTACTTTAGCAGGTACCCATCCGAGCAGATTTTTTTTAAAGCTCTATTTGAGGGCAGGTATAGTTTTGAGAGTACTCTAAAACACGGCCGTAGTAGTACAGGTCTGGACACTCGCCTGGAAACTTGACCCCCTTGTTGTTTGACTGCAGTTCACCAAGTTACCGAGAATGTTGTGCTTTATTGGCGCTGCAGTCAGGGCGGTCGGGCTTAAACTCCGTCCACTTCATTCCCACTTTTGTTCCAGTGTTTACCTTATAAAGATAAACAATTTATCAAAACGTATTTTTTTATCAATTTTTGAAACACTTCCTTTGCTCAAAATCCTTAACCATGGCTCCAGAAATATTTATTCACTTTATAATGTAAACACTGTAAAAAAGTGGGCGGAGTTTGAGAACGACCGTTCTGATTGCAGCGCCAAAGACGCACAACACACTCGTTAACTTACTGCAGCCAAACAACAAGGGGGTCAAGCAAAATACATTGGTAGACAGGCAAGTGTCCAGACCTATTCTACGACCGTGCTATAAAGCCTAGTATACGCACGGCCATCTTTCTGGCGCAAGAAGGTGAACACCTTGTTCACCTCGAATTATAACGAACTTGTATCGTGTGAACGGTCACCGAGCATTATCTTGTATACAATGACTAGTATGCTAGATAGAGCGGGATACGAACGGTTATATTTTTCTTATCTTTCTAGTACAAGTAAAATGTGCACAAACTATTTTTATACACCCGCAACAGTTGTTTGAAAGAAATACTCAACAAGATAAAATATGTTGAATTAAATAATGTCTAGCTGGACGTAAAAAGCTCTTAAAGTAATACTGTCGGGTCATTTATCATGTCAATTAAACCAAGATAGTGTCTACTAACGGCAATATTTCACTTTTTATATTTATTTTTGAAGCAGACACAATAAATATCGCACAAATTATAGCCTCAATACCCCAAGTGCAGCTCAAAAATCTGAATTCTAACATATTATAGGTGTACACCTTCTTGTACAAGAAAGTCAACCGTGTGAACTGATCAACATATTTAGTAGGATGTTAGCTAAAGGACTAGCAAGTGTTCCCTTCCATGTACACCGTAATACTCACTTTCATTTACAACAAACTATTCCCTCTTGTAATATACTTGAAACAGCTCTCCTCTTGTTGTATACATGTGCAACGGAAACACGTTAAAAGCTATACAAGTGGGTAAATTTTTTTCCGATATCCTGTAGTACTGATGGTTTCATTATACGATACGAAAGACAACTAGTTTTTTTTTAACCAGTTCATTTGCAAAACAACAATCTTTTTTACAGTCGAGACCAATATTTTTATTTAAAATTTAAATCCACATACTTAGAGGGGGAAAAGAAGTAATTTTAACACAGTACTAGAATTATGATGTATGCTATCCTTGTAAGTCATGTCAGCGCCGCGTAAAAATTTACGAGAAACGTAACTTTAAAAGAGTGCGTGCTAGATAAACAAACGCTGAGATCATCAATTGATTTCTACGCTTTTTTCGAAGCCAATTTTGATCAAATACTCAATGACAATCCTAGATAATGGTATTTGTCTACTTTATGTGTAAATATTTATCCAAAATTACTAATTCGTTACGCGTGATCGCTTGCGCCGCAGTTAAATGCACGAGGTTCCGGCGTCAGAGATTGTGCCTCAGAAGTTCGTAACACTGGAAACAATTATGTTTAAAACGATGGCTATAACTATTGTCTAGGATTGACATTGTTTAATTTTCGCAAATTGGCTTCAAGAAACCTACAGTTATAGATTAAAGCTTTTAGCGTTGAATTATGTACCACACGGCGCCTACCACGCTCTTAAATTTCGTTTCAGTGAGTTCGTAAACAGGTTGTTATTTACGAAACTATTCCACATGCGCCAATTGTACTAGCACACGAAAAGAACACACACTTCGGACAAGGTCAGAATGTCATTGTAAGACACTATGCCCATCAAAAACACTGTTTCCAAGCCCTCGAACATGGCTAAAAACGGCCATTTTAGGCTGTTGTACTTCAAAACGTAATAACCGGATGTATGTGAAACTCTCATTGAGACGTGAACTGAACTTGGCTACAAACTTACCAGCAATAAAATTATATGGCCAGCCCACAGTCAAATTAGATCGGTGGAGTCTTGCAAGCATAGTTCAGCGCTTGGCTCGTTGTGACGTTGCGGATGTGCTTTTCATGGTCGCATTTACAGCTCCGTCGCTTCTGAGCCTCTAATGCACGAGTAGACAGTGTCCTTAAGGGCATATTAATTTTTATTCGGTGTGCCACAACACCTGTCGAATCTACATCTGTGCCACCACGGACTGGTTTATTCATCTCGGCGAGACACACATTGCTGCACGATCTTTTAGTTTTTTTAATGCCTTGAAAACTAAGAACAAATTAAGTATTTTCACTATAAAAAACACTTAAAAACATCAAACATCTCATAATTTTTTTCCTACATATTTATTCCTCCTGTAGCAAAATTATTCTCGATGCAGAAAAGTGTTTTTGTTCGAAGACTATATCATTCAAAAAGACTGAGCACCGATGAATATAATTTAACACGTAAATATCTATCTTTGCTCTTTTGCTGTCGCCAGGGCTTCCAGGTAGGAAGCGCCTTAAGATTCACCTGCAGCAAGGTAATTGACTAGCTCCTATTTTAAAATAACATTTCACTTCAAAAGTTAGCGGGCGTGGTACATAATTCAACGTTAAAGGCATTAATCTATAACTGTAGGTTTCTTGAAGCCAATTTTCGAAAACTAAACAATAGCAATCCTAAACAATAGTTTTAGCCAACGTTTTAAACAAAATTGTTTCCAGTTTTACGAACTTCTGAGGCAAAATCTCTGACGCCGGAACCTCGTGCATTTAACTGCGGCGCAAGAAATCACGCGTAACGAATTAGTAATTTTGGATAAATATTTTCTCATAAAATTGGCAAATACCATAATCTAAGATTGTCATTGAGTATTTTATCCATATTGGCTTCCAAAAAGCGTAGAAATCAATTGATGTTTTCAGCGTTTGTTTATCTACCACGCACTCTTAAGTACAGGAGAATCCTATTATAGGTAGTTCGCATTAGAGTGGTAACATCTGAAGTCCTAGTAAAGTTTTTTCCCTGCAGCCAATTTGTAATTTCCTGCATTGTTTTTAATAGAAACATTGTACTCTTAGGTATTTATCTATGTCAAGTGACTGTAGCGTACTAAAAAGTTGACGTCTAAGACAACAATAAATTAAATCGTTTAGTTATTATTCAAAGCAAAGCTGTCTGGGAAAATGCTCACATTGATGCGAATAGCCTATAAAAATACACAATAAAACGTCACCATTATGGCAGCAAATAATTGTTCAAAGCTGCTGAGAAACTTACGTTCACTCTCGATTTCTGTATGAACAATTATACACGTTTCAAATATCTAGGACTGTTATTTCAAATAGCTATTTCTAACACCGCTATGTTATTTCAAGACTATATTTTTTTCACCTCAATGAAATGTTATGCCGTAGGCCTATGCTATAAGTGTTGAAAATAACATTTTGCATTTTTAACAGCATGTAGGCGCACCGCTGGTAGGTGCTTAACAAAATCTCGCCATTACATCAGGATTTGCTCGGACTGTGGTTAAAAACAGGCAGCTAGGATTGAAACCACGACCTCCCGAATACCAATCAGACACGCTAACCACTAACGAGTGACTATAGCCAGATCGAAGCTCCGATGTCATGGTGTCCTGCCGGTTGTAAATATTTCTGTGCACGTCTCGCAGAATGGTGGCATTCAGTGATAACATAAACTACACGGGGTATATCCAGTGGACGGTGGGAATTTCCGCACGAGCCCTCGGGCCGGACTGCACGTCGAAACGCCGGCACAATAATTTCCCGCCAGTAGAATGAGTAACCCTGCCCTGAATTACAAGCGGCCTTGGGGCGCACGCGCTTACCACCGGACATCCCGGGAACTATCAACTCGCCGGAACAGTGCTGCGATCGAGGATGCTGTACTGGACCATGGAGAGAGACTGGCTAGTGGAGGGAGGGGGGTGGCGAGGTCAAAGCGGTTTGGCTGGGTGACCACCAGTGCCCGTGACAGTCGGCGATGACCACTCGCCTCCCGCGACAAACATACATCAACTCTAATACTCTCCCGCCGTGCACGCAGGGTTGAATCTCCCCGCGACTAGACTACCGAATAACAACACCTGCAGTTGCTGGCTACATATTATACAACCACGTATTCTGCCGTCAAATCAAGGTCCTAATTATCCACGATGAACATAAGGTCATGCGCTATTGTTTCTACTTTTCCAGCGATATTATAATTTTTACGCCAAAACGAGAGCAGATATCAAAAATCTGTTTCGTAGTTTTATCAAAAATCGTCTTGTTAATGTTGGCTGATTTTTTTTTACGAAACCATAAAGCTAATTATGTAATTAACGAAATTCTGGTTAGTTGAATTTTTAGTCGAAAACGTATAATTTTTTCTTTTGAAAAACATAATATAGCTATCAGGGTATAAACAATTTTAAACACTATTTCCAAACATATTTATGATATCTGCTCTCGTTTAAGCTTAAAAAATAATTATCGCTAAACAATAGATACACGACAGCATGCCCTTAACGGTTGCGGAAAATCATACATCCACCTTAGTCCGTGCAAACCCTTAAAGTCAATTTGCTACATTTATAAAAAAAACTAAGTAAAGATGTACAGTCAATTATTTATCCATTGTAATAGTAGGTGCCGATACACACTTTTGAGGAATGAGAAACGCAAGATTTTTGCGAAAATTTTGCGATGGTAAAAAAAAAAAACGTAAATTTGTAATATTTAAATTATTATAAAATTTCGAAAAATCCATAGATGTACAAAATTTAAACGTAGCAGTCGTCTACACTCGCAGTCGTGTTTTTATTATTATTTTAAGAAAATTTACTTCCAAAGAAGGTCACACGCACAGATAGAATGTTTGTCGTGGATCCCGCGAACAAATTCACTGTCTCATTTGCCTCTGAGAAAGTACAACTAAATATTTATTTCGCTGTCTAAATAGTACTGCACGACGAAAATATAGAGGCTTACTACTCAGTATGCCTACCTAAATAAATGAAAAAATTTGAAGGTGGCTTTCAGCAACTGTGAATTCATCCGATCCTTTGTTTGTGTGTCTTATAATCTGTGGTTGGCAGTGCCAGAGCGGCCTGTGATATCTCTGCCAAACAGCCCTTCCCCTGTCCACTCCGACCACGATGGCTGGCAAGTAAGACTATTAGAGTTCTTAATCTCCTTACCTCTGTTTATTAATTTCGATGAAAATGCCTGGGAAGTCAGTCTGTAATATCATTTAAGCACTTCGTTATCACAAAGCCTCTGCTCTCTACTCGATGGCAAGTCTTGTTGGTGAACAAGACGTGATAAATAACAAATGAATTATATCAATGTAATATTGATATTTGAAAATATATGTTGTTTTGCAGTAACCAAAACAGAGGACACTTTGCACCAACTACCTGTTGGTTCCACCATTTAGACAGAAGATGTATGTATCGTTTTAGTGCTCAAAATAATGAAATGAGACTATCTAAAATAGGGAATGAGACACTTAATAATTAGATGTGACGAGATTGCTATGAGGTACATCAAGATATTCTCTTTATTGTCTACAGACGGGGTGTGTAGGCCAGAACAAGAACATACACTAACATTATAGATAGCCTAAGTGGTCGTTCGTTACGTCTCGTGAGCAGCAAGAAGCAAGGTCATTAGAGACGGTGACATATAACTTTACAATAGGACAAGACCTACGAGAGGACTCGGCTATGGCCTAAATTCGGAGGAAGGAGGGCACAAGGGTGCACATGTCCCCCCCCCCCGCCCCGGCCCAAACTTCAAAATAGTTAAAAAAATGTTTATGTATTAACCTAAACTCTTTGCGCATACAGCCTTTTTATAAGCAAGTACTAGTATCTGTGTGGATTAGTAATCCATGCGAATGTATGCACGGTACTACACACAAAAAGAAAGCCAAAGCATAAAATATCCTGCACAGAGTGCATAAAAATTAATGCAAACTGAAGGACTTGACAGACTTCTTGAGAAGTTTTAGGCACCGGCTGGAAGGAGAACGATGATTTACTAAAATTATGCCTTCTCTTAACTTTATTATTTTTCAATTACATTTCGATTTATTATTCACAACAAAACTATTTACTCCGTTTTATATTTAATTCATTTTATCCTGCAAATAAAATTTATATTTAAATATCTCACTTCTATTCTCTAAATGAAACAATTTATTTAATTATTTCTCAAATTATTTATTATTTTTAGGCATATTTTCATGTATTATCAAACGTCGAAATCTGTAAATAAAAAAAAGCTCTATGGAAATTCTTTTCGATAGTTTCTGTTAAATAATTTACTATAATTTCCTTTACAAGACGTTAATTAGATTTCTAACAAATGTATTATATGGAATTACTACTAGAGTTATACATTTCCAAGGAAATTCTTGTAAATATACACATTTAATTTGTAGTTCTACTAAAAATACTTGAGATAAAATGTCCCCCCCCCCCCCACAAAAAAAACACACAAAGAGTTACGGTATTCTTATGCACACCTGGTGGCATCAATGATAATGTAGCGGAGACTTGCTCAATTCAGAGTTGCTGGAGAGTGACGTGGCAACGGCAGACACTCGATATCCTACTCTTACAGCGTGTCGACCACCACACCAACCCGTCTATGTAGGGCCGAACATTATCATCCATGAAACTGAACAACTCACCCATGACACCAACATCAGCCATGGCACGCCCTCACTGGTTTTGCCTAATCGTCTAATTAAATTTTCACATATTCCTTACAAGCAGGCACATACACCTGAGTAACCTGACAATTTTGTTTGATATAAGTATAAATGTTTAATTTTCTTTAAAAATCGTACTAAAACAATTATATTCGCAGATGCAAATTTACCCGTGTTGGTGCAAAGTAGAGTAACGTATAAACAGAGTAATCGCATCAGGCCGTTACTTACTCTATGTTCGGAGGCATGTCACAGATCTCAACGCACATCCAAACATAAATGCACAGAGTGACGTCATACCTCCAAACACAGGCTGCATCTTGAAAAGTGGCCTTCTGATTTGACTAATAAACTCCCTCCCTTTCGCCCAGCAACAGTTGTACAATGGCGGGCCTAAGAAATGTTCAGTAGAGGTATTCTCGTGTCGATAGCGTGGCGCAGTGTGCCGTAACGCGTGAAGTTGTTTTGTGGTTATTTACTTTTCCTTCCCAGTGATCATTTCATCACTCCTACGCCCTTTCAGTCAATTAGTGTAAACGTGAGTCGGTCGATTTTCCGAGTCAAACTCGCCAAGTTCGCGAAATTGGGCCGAGAAGGCGAGGATAGGAAGCAATGAAATTACATTTTAATTTAAAATAGCCTTTTCCAAGTACCGTGCTCACACTAGACACCTTACGTAAACGGTAATTAATGCCTTGCACGTTGACGGCGAGCAGAGTTGGCTGCTCACATCACGTGGTCAAATCACGTGCAACGCCAGCGATAGTCACCGCGTTCGGAATGAGTTCAAATATTGATTATTGAAACTTCACTAAAGCAGCAGTAGGGCCCACCTTATGGAAATACTTTTGTTTGTAAACAGACAACCGTTACACATTAAGAACTACGGTACTTAAATTTGTACGCTCTAATTCAACAGCAATTTGCAGCATCAGGATGTGATCATCAGAAACGGAGCCGTTTAGAAAACAATGCACTGTGTAAGCCTTGGCGTGGCCAGGTTTGTATAAGAATGATCTTACTTTAAGTGATTAAAAGAACAAATATATTTATCTAAAATAAATGATTATGAACATAACATTTGACGTTCTCAGAAACTACGATAACTTCACAGTACTGAATGAAAATGCGATGGAAAATAAAAGTAGGCCTACCAGGCGCGGTTCATCTTAGTTTTCAACGTTTTTATTTATTTTTATATTTGTACCAGATATTTATTTTATTATTTTAAACATAAATTGTGACTAAATCTTCCTCTTAGGACATTTTTGTATCGCTCATAGTTCTCGAGTAATGAGTCGTAAACGTACAACTTTGCACTTTACGGTTTTATGTACGCCACTAAAACAAACTGACATAACAAACAAAAAAAAAAAAAAAACACAGTGTAGAACAATGTCACAGAATAGTTAGGAATACAGAAGTGAAATAGCTGGTAGGACAGCGAACTCAGTCACGCACGCCAGCAAAATGGCGTCCCTGGCCAGCAACATGGCGGAGACGCATATCACCAATCAGCGTAAGGCAGCTGCCCTGCTACCCGGCAGCCTGGCCAATAGGAAACCTGTAGTAACATGCAGGAACCAAACATACACGGGGCTGGCATCAACAACCTCTGGCAACCAATAAGAAGCGAAGTTCGTCTATATCAAACGAGCCGCCATGTCATTTCACGTCTGTATTACTATTTAGTCTGTGACAATGTCATGATCTGACACATATAAAAACAAAAATAAATTTTTTTTATTTAACAAAAAATGCTGAGTTATAAAATTAAAATTTAAACATTTCAACAATTTTTTAGAAATACAAAAATATTTTATTTTACGTCTTTATACATGTCAAATCATAGCCTACAACATTGTTCTACACTGTGAATTTTTTCGGGTTGTTATGTCAGTTTGTTTTAGTGGCGTACATAAAACCGTAAAGTGCAAATTTTGACGTTTGCGACTCATTACGCAAAAACTATGAAAGATACATAAATTTCCTAAGAGGAAGATTTAGTCACAATTAATGTCTAAAATAATAAAATAAATATCTGGTACAAACATAAAAATAAATAAAAAACGTTGAAAACTATCTTGGAGCCCTAGGGAGAACAAATATAGGAATTTGCTTGTTAAATTACAGTCGGTGGGACTTGGTCACTTTTTAATATATCGCTTTCGGACGAAAACCATATTTTTTTTTTTTGCATTGAAAATACAAGAATATTGTCACGGGAATAAAAATGCGGAGAATAAAATTATCAGTATGAACTTTGGTTTTTTTAAATGACAGTAATTTGTTTGCTTACTTACAGTTTTCAGAATATTGAAAAACACTGTCTAAATTATCTTATAGCAATATAGGCCGCCCTGAGATGAACAAAAAAGTCATTGGTGGCATATCGACAAACGTTTAATCCCCTACCCTTCCACTTACCAGGGTTCTTGGTAGACACCGCCCTTAATTTCAGAATATCAGACGGAGAAAACCAGTGTTACAACGGCGGCGTAGAGAAAAACCCACCATAGGCCCTCCGCGGGGTCGTCCCAATTTCCGCATTTAGGAAGCATGACAGTCGTACACAGTAAAAAAAATTGTACATTTACAAGGAAATTCTTGTAACGTAATATCAGAACATTATCAGTCAGATAATAAAACTAAGACGTCAGAAACCTTTTAAAGTGGATACAAATTATCGTAAACAACTTTGGGAACTAGTAAAATAATGCTAATGAGCAGATTTTTCGAATTGAAACAAAATAAACCAAGGAGACCTTTCACATGTTACAAAACACTTCGTACTATCACAAAAAAAAATTTGGAAACTAGTTTCCAAAAAAATGTTAGTAACACTACAAGCCATTACTGTAAAAGGAACCAGATATTAGCTGTAAATATACAAAATTTGTTTGTAGATTTTTACAAAATATTTTCGTAGTGTTACAAAAAACTTTTTTGGAAACTGGTTTCCAAAAAACTTTTTTGTAAAAGTACAAAAAATTTTTTACTGTGTACCGTTGATAGATTGGACATCTTGGGGATCTCTCGGCGCTTGCATTCCGTCATGACATGGTGTCTGGACTTACATTTTTGTAGCCCGCGTTCATCGTCAATTTCGGCTGCTTTTGTTTCTGTATAGTAGCATTTAAATAGGAAAATACATGTAACTATATTGCGCAATTTCGCTGCCAACCATACAAGCAGTAAGGAAACTAGAGTTAGTGTTTCATTACATACAGTAACAGCTAGCGAAATTTTTCAAAGGTTTGCGGGTTTAACCTCCAGACGTTGTATGTTGAGGCATCCAATCACTGACCACAAAGCAGAGATGCAGGGGCGCACGTAAGGCACTGAAACAAAGTGGTGCAAAAATATTTTTTTGCGAAAACTACCGGGCCCTAACTATAGTAGTATGACTGTATATCGCCATGTTACACCACCGCCACTATACTAGTGACGTTGCCAAACAGAGAAGTCAACACGATAGTTAACTGATTAGTGTGTACATTATATATTATTTGTTGGATCACTTGATTAAAAAGTGTGCGAAAATTATGTCACGTGGTTGCTTCAATGCTTACTGAATAAATTTAATTAAATATCAATGAGTGATTATTCAATATATTGAACTAATTTAATTTAATAAAACATATTTGGTAAAGAGCGTTCACGTGGCAAAAATACGTAATTTTATATTTGTACAACGTAGTATTCGTTTTACAACCGTGACATTTTATACTTCTAAAATATATGTACCTTTGTAACGTATTAACTAGAGAGAACTAATTCACACTAACACGAAATATTCGGGATCATAAAAAATCTGAATTAAATGAAAATTTTATTCATTCATGGAATTTCTAATTTTTAAAATACAAATTGGACTTGGTTCTTTGCTTTTAAATGTTATAGCATATGGCCCATAATATTTAATTTAAGTGTAAATTATTTCGTTCTAGTAAGTCAGTTGGTTTTCGTTACTTGCATGTTCTGGTAACTTAAAATTTTTGACTTTGACATGCAGCTATGGGAAGGCTATGAAGACTAAAAAAATTTCACAAGTGGAAAATTTAGTTACAAGTGAAATCTATAACACTTATACTATGTCGTACAAATATAAAATTACGAGTTTTTTCTACTAAACCGCTTAAAAAGAGCCTCCATATACGCGCTTGTGCAGCGAGATACAAGGCCAATTCCTCTTACGTAACTACTTACGGGTGCGGGCTACATCAGTTTTCAACGTGTTTTTTTTTTTTTTTAATTTGTACCAGATATGTTTTATCATATTTTAGACATAAATTGTGACCAAATTTGGCTCTCATGAAATTTTGATATCTCTCATAGTTTTTGTGTAATGACTTGTAAACGTCAAAATTTACATTCTACGGTTTGTTGACCGCCACTAAAACCAGCTGACATACCAAAGTGTGTGTGTGCGTGTGTGTATATTATATATATATATATATATATATATATATATATATATATATATACGGAGAGAGAGAGAGAGAGAGAGAGAGAGAGAGAGAGAATAACCATGCTGTAGGCTACAAAGTTTCTATGTAAAGTCATAATATAAAATGTGTGTTTTTTAATTATTGATGTTTTAAAATTTAAAATTAAAATTTATTTTTAAATACTACAAAAATACTTTTTTTTTCTATTATGTAGGAGACGTGGTAGCCTACAACATGGTTATTCTGAGTTTTGTTTTTAGTTTGGTATGTCAGTTGGTTTTAGTGGCGGTCAATAAATCGTAAAATGCAAATTCTGACGTTTACGAGTCACTAAGCAAAAACTACGAGAGTTAAAAATTTTCATAACACCAAAATTTGTCACAATTTATGTCTAAAATTATATAAAAAAAATTTCTGGTAGTACAAATACAAAAATAAAAAAAATTACGTTACAAACTGACGTAGACCGCGTCCATAACGCATTAGATAAGCGTTTCAACAAGAACACACACATTTTACTATGTCGCTGTAAGTTTCAAAATTCGGCACGGTTATTAGACACATGATTTTAGAGTCCCTGCGATTGTAAATACAGACGTCACTAACACGTGTGCATTCTCAGCTGTAACTGCATATCGTCTCGAATAATTTTAAATTATGTGTTCATTTTAAATGTACATTTCTAGATTTTTTTTCCCGAATTTGTCATCCAAGAAATGACAGCTCCATTATTATGGCAGTTAGGCCCGTTTCCTGAAAAAAACATTTCGTCCAAAAAGTCACAAACCAGTAAAATAAACGCCAAAATAGCAAGTACACAGATGATGAAAAATGAAACCATGCAAACCGCAGCCGAATATTTTATACGTAAGGTGAGATGAAAGGTAACGGGAGACTGAACAAGACGGAGGCAGCAGAAAATTTCTGCCGTATCGCCGACACGATTTGCATGGCAGAGCGAAATTTCTTTTGCTTGGAAGGGGAGGGGGATGGAGGAAGCTTTATGCGTATTGCATCCATTTCAGTGGAAATCTCGTAATCTCGGCGAAGAAAACACGAGAGAGAAGTTCTAGCTCGATATGTCGTCCGCAGGTACACTCAAGACACTTGCATTGCGTTGGTTCATGTACAGGGGAAAACGGAGACAAAGAGAGTGGCAGTAGAGCTTCTTTTCTGTCTCGCAACAGTTTAATAAATCCCATCTAGAGCGCTACTTATGTAAGAATACATCCAGTTTTTTTTTTTTTTTTTTTACAAACTGACTTGTATTATTTGTTCTGTTTAAGCAATGATATTTCATTTATTTCAAACAATTGAGGACTTAACATTTAAAAGGGGCTAAGTACCATTTTCGACAAAAAGAGTTAGGTACATAGAAAGGTGCCAAAACATTAGGTCGAAGACATACCTAAAGTGCTATTTCCTAGCGACATTCATGCGCGCCGTACATTAGCACAATTAGATGAATGGAGTAACATCAAAGCATTCTAGTCCATTGAAAAAATATATATTTATGTTCATAAGTGTTTTGTATTAATAACTGTTCCATTGCTCCTATTTACTACTTTCCTACTGTAAAAAATATGTGAACGCATTTGGATAATTCCGTGTTCTTTTGTCGCAGTATACTGTTTCGTCATTATTTTTGGCACTTAGCCCCTTATGAATGTTAAGTCAACAATTGCAAATAACTGGAATATTTTTTAACCAAATGCTTTGAAAAAAATTGAGACTGTGTACAGTCATGCGATACACAATTTTGCCAGAGCGATTTTTTAATGTAATGAACTGTTTGCTAGCAAAAAATTATTTTGCTTCTTTTTGGCTTATTTTGATAGCAACATATGTTATATTTTAGGGTCAAAAATCGAAAAATCCGTTTGGTACACTTCAAAAGAAAAATTCAGATACAAATGATGATATATAGGTGTTAGAACTGTGAGAATAACTTTTGATATATGTAATAATTTGCGTTAAAAAAATATTTTCGAAATCACTGCAAAACTAAAGAGCACGGCCTTATGTTCTGAACCTTCGGGACTACGCTCCTAGGCTGCATAGTTATTCCAAAAGTCAATTTATTTGTGTGTTTATACGTTTGTACATTGCAAACACAAAATTTCAGCGGAATGTTGGCTCTACTTCAAGTTGTCAAGAATCGTGCCGCATGATACCGTTGGCCGGCGGATTTTCTCCAGGATATCCCGTTTCCCCTGTCCTTTATTCCGGCGCTACTCCACACTCAACTCGTATCACTCTCGCCAGCGCTGACAGTCGAACATCACTTTCATAAACATAGATGTATGCCAATGCTCTCCCTTATAAGCTTTCTTGGACGTCGTTTGCGAACCTTTGGAAACACTGATTGATACAGACTGTTCACAATGAAGTGAGCACTGCTTAAAATTTTCTTTTATCTATTTTGTACTTATCTATAGGAATTTAAATATGAAAACTATCATGAAACTAAAAACCAGCGTGAAAGTTTCACTACACTGAAAACTAATCACCTTTGGCTCCAATGAAATGTCAGTTTTCGGTTATTACAAATGTTGGGTAGTGCTCAGTTTAAAGTAAAGTGAACAGTCTACAGTACATATATTTACATGTCAACAATTGTTAATTATCTGAATTTTAGGGACATTAAAAAAACACGAAAAGGCTGCCGTTTGTGAGCTATTAGGCTCAGGACTCTGATATTTCGTGTACAGACACCGAACGCGTCGGTACGACTCATCCACACTTATCTAGCTTAACTATCCGTCTTTGCATGAATATAATTACAATACAATATCTTATGTTTACACATTTTTAGGACGAATCTTCAATATTAAAATTAATATTGCCTAACTTTCAGGGACAGTATTATACTGTAACAGTCAATGTCATACGCATTCTATCAAGGTTGCTCACATGTAAAAAAAAATTCATAATATTACGTTTGTACGAAAAAAAACTTTACTTTGGTAGACACTATCCTCAAAAGACTAAAATCTTTCATGGTTAGTATTCCCATAACGACATGTCAAAGTCAAATTGTGCATTTTATGGCAGCACACATTTAACAAACACCAACAAGCAAGCTTACTGAAATAATCACACTGAAATAAAACGTCAAGGGGGGCTAAATAGTCAAATGTGTCAAATGTATAAAAATTTTAAAATAACACTATTGTATTTAAAAAAGTTGCTGAACATTAAGATTTTTTTTCTTTATTGCTAACGAAATGCTATCAACAATATTAAAATATAATATGAGGAGGGTACTCGAAGGGTCGGGAATATTTCACTCCGAACTTACGACTGTGCGCAAGTAGGCATCTGCTTACCCCAGAGAATGGAATTAAATGAGGTCTTACACTGGAGAGGGAAAATGATGAGGGGGCGAGGAAAACAGGAGATCCCCGAGAATACCCGACGACCAGCAGCATCGTACGGCACAATTCCCACATTCCCTCGCCGGGAATTAAACACTAAACGCCTTGGTGTGAGGCGAGCGTTCTATCCACTGTACCAACCACGGCCCCGTCAACAGTATTATAGACATGTCAATCAGTACTTGTGTAAAAGTATGTTCAACACAGTTAACATGTTGAAAGGAGTCCTCGTCTGAAGCACGGACGGTGCTGTTGCGTGTCACGCGTATTTTTTATACAAAATTACTAAACTTTATCTTATTACATTTATGTAAGAAAAGAGCATACTTGAAATCACGCTTCGATAGTTTTACAAATTCAGTACGCTTGATAGAAATGGCTTTCTTAGACTGCTGTAACTCCGAAATTCGCAACACACCTATACTTCATACTATTTTATAATTTTAGGGTTATCGCTTAAAGTTCCGTAGTAAAAAGACCACAGCGTCTACCTTGCACGCCAGTTTGACGCGCTGTGAAGAGGCGATATGCTTCTCGTCGAGCGTGCTACTTGGCTCTTATCACTCCGCTGTACCATGCGTGAACGTGAGAATTTGAAACCGGCACACACTCCTATGAACTAAACTGCAGCCCGTAAAACAGCTATAGTCTGTCTCATAAAATAATTCCATTTTTTGACAGTTGTTCGCATTCTTTTTATAGCTGTTCCAATGGAAAAAGCGCGTCCCTCCATTACTGGTGATTTCTGAACAAACTAAGTTGACTAGCAAACTGTGCAGTATATAAAAATAAAAAGTACTTTCCTGTAGCTTTGTGCATTCATGGTAATCTTCAGAACTATCAAAAGCTAATAAATATTACCTACGATTGGACACACAATTGGACAGTCAGCCGAGTGCGCTTTTGCACGAACCAAATAAAGCAGAGGCAAAAACAATTTTTTTCCTGGAAACTACTTAAAAATAAATGCCAACATAAGTGTCAAAAAATGGACACTTGAGAACGGAGTACGCTGGCTGCGTGTGTTGTCACAGGTCGGGGAGAGGTTGACAGCCGTCAGTTGTTTCTGCAGTGGGCGCTAACCTGCAGTGAGTCAACTATACGCCCCTACACGTCCTTGTGACCTCGCTGCGCACTTCGCAAGTTACCACGTGCTCCCGCGCGTACAAACAGCCTGCTTCTACCAGCGAGACTGCCACGAGTTGTCCTTACTGCATTCATCCTTCAACAGCTCGCTGAGGCATCTGGACTACGCTGGAATCCAGGATACTCCGCAACCAGCAGTACACGAAAACACCACGTCAGGTTTCTAAATTTATATCGCGAGACGTAATTGTCCGAATTTAGTAATTTAAGTTTCAAATGAAAGACGAAACTCTAACAATAAACCCTGAAAAAAACTATTTGTACACTAAAGCAATATCATATAACTTTATAATTTAACTATTGAAAAGTGTTTTTTGATTACTTTATTTCAATAGCAGTTCAATGAATTCTGATTTCCTAATTACAATTTAGCAACAGAATTTAGTTTGCAAGAGAAAATAAACTTTCTGTAGAATTTTTATAAGTATAATTAGGATGAGATACTTAAAACTTCATTAAACAAATTTTCCATAGGAAGTTATTATACTTTGCTCTTGTGATTAAAAATTTTACACTTAATATGATGGAGATTGTGGGGGATAAATGAGAGCTGAAACATAATTTGTAATATACGCGTTTTTTAAAAACATACTATGGAAAACAAACACGAAACCTAGATAATATTTAGCAACAAAATCAACAAATGTTTACCGTGAATGAGACATATTATATTAAGCGTAATCTGTTGCGTCGCAAATGAATACAAGCGATTTAAGCGACGGCGATTGTTTTTCGTAAATACGTCACTTGAGAAAATTGTTGACTCAGAAAGTTGGTAAAACCTATTGCCTAAGTTTGCAATTTTTTGGATTTTGTAAATCGGCTTCGAGAAACCTAGAGTTTGAAACGGAAGATTCCTTAAAATTGTGTTTTTAATTTAGTTTCTCCATACAAAATACGCTACGTTAAAATAAAAAAAAAATTAGGAAATAAAAGAATGTGTAAATAGTTTTTTAAGATCATGTTTGTTTGCATATCTTATACTGTAACTGATCTGTGTAATCGTAATTGAAGATAAACTAATTATTTACTTATTTCAGTCTCACATCAGTAAACAAACGGTAACAGCCAGCTTTATGTTACTACCGCCACTGAATTTTAAAATTATTTCACAAAATTAGTTACAATTAACCAAATATTAAAACAATCGATCTAGGAAACTACCTCCTTAAGAGGATAATACAAGGGTGAAATGTGCTTTCGATGAATGCTAATTATAACTCGAACCCGAAGCGCTATCGTACAGGTTTTCATTTCTAAAGGACATCCAAACTAATGTCTAATAAACATTTTTAGGACTTTACGAAATTAAACACTTAGAAGAGGGCGCTAAAGAGCATAATTTCGAGTTGTTTTACGGGCCAATACGAAAACAAATATAGGTCAAAAACGTAATAATGGTAATTAGATTTTGGTAATCACTAAGAAAAGATAGTTACGAATGCCTGGTTATATTTTTTTCGATACATCGACTATTTTCTTTTCTTAAAGTAGTCGAAATTGCTCAAATATAGACATTTCATTATTTAAATTGGCATATTAATAACGTCGTCAACTATATCTTGAAAACTGGAATTTACAATCAAAACCCTTTAGGAACTTTTTTGTGCGAAAACACGCTTGTTATCGTATTTTCTGCCCCTTTTTCTCTTCTACAATCATACAGATACTCCCCTCCGGTCAATGTCACCCTTTGGTTTCCATCCCTCAGTGTGGATTCTCATACTAGAACACGCCTAGCTGTCACTCAAGGTCTCATTTATGTAGAGACGTGCGTTAAGGAAGGGGGATGGGTTCGACAATTTTATTGTCTTTTCAGTTTTTGAGCAATAACATTCATTCAAATTGTATTATCAAAACTTCCTTTCCGACAAAGTATAGGCTATATTTTTGGTAAACTGCTTGACATAAATAATAATGGAATCTTCCTTTAATTTGTCATGCAGAATCATTGAAAGAGAATTATTGAAAATTAACGTATAATTCTCTTGTAATGTTTCTGCGTGACAAATTAATAAAATTATCTATGTCAAGCAGTTTAACAAGAATATATCGTACGCTTTGTGAAAGAGACAATTTTGATAATGCAACTTGAGTAAATGTCATGGCTAGATACGATGGTTTATCGCTGGAAAACTTGACTGTTTGCTGGATTTTAACACACGTTCAGCTTATCATAACAAGGTTACTGGCTTTAGCTTGTACTTGGAGTTGTTACCCTATTTGACTGTGCCAATAAGAATCCCGATATTGTTATATGTGATGCTTGTTATTGGTCGGCAGACCGTAACGTTGTGTCAGACGTATATCACGAAATCAGATATGTTGCAAGAAACTACAGCATTTTTAAGGGTATGCTGGCATAAAACATTTTCGCGATATACCATCATCTCTAGTCATGGCTCAAAAACTGAAAGTACAATAAAATTGTGATTTCGAAAATATTTTTTTATTGCTATCTAATACTCATATCAAAATTTCGTTGCACAGCTTTGACACTTATATGTTATAATTTGTAGCTGAATTTTTTTGTAGAATTATACTGAACGGTTTTTTAGATTTCATTACCCAAAGTACCATGTTTTTCGTCGTGAAAATAAGCAAAAATGAAGGAAATTATTTTTTTTTTTGCTGGCGAATGGTACATTATTAAAAAAAAAAAAAAAAAAAACGCGTCCACAGTATTGTGCATCGTGTGATTGCACATTAACTCAAATTTTCTCAAAACTTTCGGTTAAAAAATATTTGAGTTATTGGCATCAGTTTGAAAAAAATTCGGGAACAAAACCTTAAGGTGGCCGCCTAGGTGGATGCATTGTGTGCATTCGAGTCCAAGTAGTACATAGAGATAGGGCCACACAGTACGCTCATCAACCCTCACCCTAGCCTTGTAGGCACAGGTCAGTGCAGTCTTCTCGCCGATCACTCGCTTCTATCAGACACTGTAATTTTATTACGAAATATTTGAGATAAATTTGTATTGTACCCACCCATACCTTTTGTAATATTTTGAACACATACCATGTCTATAAAGGACAGCCATTTTCGAACGCGGGACAATAAGCTTTAAATATTATTGAAGGGAATGAAAAGGATGCACACGTGTGTAATATTCTTTTAATATTTCTAAGCAGACATCACTCACGTATGTTAACATGCCCTAAATTTAATCTACTGCACCTTTCTACATTGTTAGATAATGTATTACTTCCATATTATCTTACATTTGCTAGAAGATAATGATTGTGTTATTTCTTATCTTCCAACAAATGTCGTATAATACGGAAGTAATGTATATTTTTTACAATGTACAAAAATTTTAGTATATTAACGTTTAGATCATGAAATGCCAAAAACGTTGGTACGCCTTCAGGAATGTTTGTAGCCGAGAACATCGTCTTCCAAATTTGTTTAAATTATTTTTAATTTTGCTGTCTACTTTTAAAGCCAAAAATAACTACAATTATAGCTATTTAAGAAATTTCTACATTAACTATGGCCTACAATTTTTGACTTGAAATAATAATACTACTTTATGACGCCTAACTTTCGCTACTTACTGATTTTAAAATAACTAACCAAAAGTTCCCCCCCCCCCTCTCTCTCTCTCTCTCTCTCTCTCTCTCTCTCTCTCTATATATATATATATATATATATATATATATATATATATATATATATATATATATATATTTGCAACTAAATATACACGATGTTACTGAAAGTATGATACAAACTTCGCGAGATGATTCCTTGTAAAAACAATTGAGGTAAAGTTATATGATGCAAGTTCTGGGTAGAACAAATCTTAAGGGTGAAATTCGCCATTAAAAATGTTAACGCTGTCAACCATTTGTTAAAACAGACAAAAATAAGGAGAAATAAATAATTTATTTTGTCGGGGCTGTTTAATAATACGATCTGCAATCTTTGAAAAAATTATTTCGAAAACACTTTACCTTCATTAGACAATAGGGCAGCTAAAAACTACTCTGTACTGCGTGTTGTCTATCAGTAAGGCTAGAAATTTTCTACGTGCACTTTCTCGAAGACAGCTCACTTACAGATGTTGCTACAAGATAACTAGGTCCTATTTTGCTCGTTTGGGCCTACTTATAGAAACTGTATCATTTTGGAGGCCAACGGTAAGAAAATTCTAGGTAAAAAAAGATGCAACAAACCCTTTATTATCTACTGAAGGAGAACGGCATTTAAAACTTTTTTCACAGCTGCAGATCATGTTATTACCAAACTACGCCCGGAAACTCATTATCTAGCTATCCTTACTTTCTGTTATTGTAACTAATATTGATTTTCAATCGCTAATTTTTCCTTTAAGATTTGCGTCAGCCAAACACTATTTTTACACGTAATCATCTCGCAAAGTTTGTAACATACTTCCATTATCATCCTTAGAGACACTGGAAAATAGCGAAAATGTTTAAAATAGTCTCTAATAAACTGTGTTATATTAACCGTGACACGTGTGAACAGTTTTGGGATATAATAAATAAATAAATAAATCACACACGCTGTGTGTCCAAGCTGTGCATTTCTAATTGGGCCAGTTGTAGAGAGAAAAAATGCTACAAATAAACGATAGTCAATGTTGATACAAAACATTTAGTGTTATATACGTCACGTTGGAGACTAGCAAACAGTCAACTATTCCCGCGATTTTCCAGTGTCTCTAACCATCCTGTATAGGAGAACGTGGTCTAACGCAACATACATTGCCAAGGGATAGCTAAAACAGTAGCGTTGTTCAGAGCTCATGTACTTGCAGTTCACGACTTGCAGCCACACACTGAATGTCGAAGATCTACTGCTATGTAGAGAACGGGGAATGGTATGCTGGAGGAAGCAGTCCCGCCCGTCGACCTGAATCAGACTTTACAGCTGCTACAACTAGACGGGCGGGTTTACCAGTACATCTCTATGTGGGGTAAATCCCGGCTTTCTTGCCAGATTGTAACTAATGCGATACTTCTCTTAGGAACGGCCTACTTCCAGTACTGTACATTTGAATTCATTTTCAGTAACTCGGAGGACGAATTCAGCTGGGGGAAGATACCAGCCATACAGGTTTTTTATGTTTGTTAATTATTAACTTTTGTAAAGAAAATTAAAACTCACTACTCAAATATTATGGCTTCGAAATTATTTAAGTGTGGCTTCTTACTTCGAGCTATCTTATGTTTATATATTACAAAGAGCAACTAGGATATAATACGGAACAATTCGTAATCAACTTAATGAGACTTCCACACATACAATAACCAATTTGCATACACACAAATTCGAATTTTGCATACATAAATAGCCTTATTCATCATCTAAACAACACGTAACCAAACCACATTTTCATTTAAAACCCTATACAAAAATTATTACTCGTCAGAATTAAGAAACGTATTCCACACATTCATTTGACAATGCTGCACATTTCGAAAATTACTGTAAAAACTAATATTTTGTAGGTAGCCCTACATCAATACAGAACTACCCTACTTGAAAACATGATAGCGAGGACAATTATGACTGGTACGGTAGGGAATAAATACAGGGACGTAGCCAGAAAGAGACATTACGGGATATCCTCCTCCTTTTTTCCCGATCGCCAGGAAATTCCGAGGAAACCGTGAATTCCACTACAGTACTGATGTTTTGAAATATAACTGCAATAATATCAAGCAAACAAAATAAATTATTATTCTCTCTGTGTGTGTATGTAGATATATGTATATAGTGCACTGCAACAAAAATGTTCCCCATCACCTCCCCATCATGTTGAAAAAAAAAACTGACTAGGCCCCTGAATAATACTCCGAGGAAAAACAGTAACGCTGGAAAATAAGTAACAGGTATTCACCACTCTATCCTTGTACTGATTTATTTAATGACTTTGTGGTAAAGTTAAGGCTTCCGCATTCTCGTACTCTTAACATATATGCAATTAAAACACACATACGTTATTAACCTAAGTAAAACTAACTACAACAAACACTTAAACACAAAAATTAACGTAAGAAAAATTATTTGTTATTTTAACTGGAAGCACTAAAATTTTTCAACTGCTTCAAACATATCTACATGAATAGGTAAGGCATGTAACTGCAATATCACCGCACGTAAAAAACGCAATGATAAAAATTTGTACAGTGGAACTAGAAAATACCCCATTAGTTAATAAAAAATACAAATATTAAGAATGCTATCAAAATGCATGTATAATAACACAGCGTTACGACTACATTTGCGGGAGTTTATGTGTATCTGAATTACAGCATCATAAAATACAATAAACATATTACTCATAAGAAAAAATGATAATGCTATGTGATATAAATATGTATAATCATATAAAACAGTTAAGTTTAGAATAAATTAAAGAACTTGCATGCATGAAAAAATTATATTTTGAGCTAATTTCAAATTCTAAACACATCAAATTAAATAAGTACATAAATAAATATGTCCGTACAAATGGCTACAATAGATATAACGTAGCACCATACCTTTACTTCACGAGATGTTAAGTTTGCATCAAAATGTGTTTTAAAATAACGTTCGAAACTGCTTAGGCTTGAACATGTTTTTAATCGATTGGGCAAATCATTCCAAAACCGATCACCAGACACCGCAAAAGGTTGGGAGAAAAATTTTGTTACATGATAAAGTACCATGAGTTGCAATGTTTCACATGAACGTGTGTCGTGCCCATGATTGACACAAGAGTGACTGAAATTTGTCAAGAAGATATGTAGGACTTCTGGATGTAAAAGCATTTTTAGTAGCTACTGAGAGTGCAACCTGTGCCCTTCTTCCATTGTTCCAGCCACGTGAGTTATTTTATAGCAGTAACCGAATTTGTTTCGAGGTTTCAAAGTAGATATATAGCGTACACAGGTATTTTGTAATCACTATAGTCTTGTAGCTAGTTCGCATGTTACATAACCGTATATACAATATCGCAGTAATCGATGATAGGGAAAATAAATGGCTGTACAAAAAGTTGTCTGTACTGAAAGTCAGAGAGAGTGTAAAGATGTAATAAATGCAGTCTGCAAATTTTACTGACATGATCTGGTCAAGAAAAACATTAATTAATATTAATGTCTAAATTAGTGACTATTTAGCTCATAGAAATTTGTTGGTCAACTACGAAAATCTTGTTGATATCGAGTGAAGTATTTTTTTCATCCAATTGTGGTATACTGAGTCTTAGTGGCGTTTATTTGCAAACCATTATTTTGAACCAATGAACAACGTTGCACAGAACAGTGTTAAGTTTATCAATGCTTATGCTGAATGTACTAGGTACATCACTTAAATATGTACATGGAAGACGTAAGCAACTTGTTTGGTCGAAGTCTATAAACGGGGATAGATTAATTCTCTTACAGGTTAGAAAGCTCTATACTATTGGTAGGTCAAGGGACAATTTCCGCCGCTTGTTGCTCTGGTGTCAGAAAGTGGTTAAAATATAGGTTTTTGTCACTACCAGTTTAAAAACTAAATAAAACGTTACTGAGCGTACAAGATTACAAAGTGATTTTAATTATTTTCTTCTGTGAATACAAATGCTGAAAAAAATTATTTTTTTTAGAAAAATATTTTGCCTAACTATAACCGTAGTTCATATCGTTTTATCAATATTTACTAGCAAAACTTAAATTTAAAATTAAAAAACAAAGCAAAAAACGAATGTAAGTAGGTGAGGAGTTGGGTATGCTGCAGATTCCTGAACGCTGCTGCAGCATCAGGTCAAGGTGAGGTGGCCATGTTTATTGTAATATCATTGAAGTCAAAGGATACTAAATTTCGAATAAATCAGACCAGTAGAAATTGCTCACATCCCTTCAACAACTAAAAGAGCTGATGATCTTCAAACGGCTGAACAGATTTTCTTGAATTATAACTAAGAATACTTTAGATCATGTCACATTAAAAAAAAAAAAATCAGTTCATCCGTTTAGGAGCTACGATGCCACAGATACATATGCTACATTAAACTTACAACACCCTTCTTTTTTGTGTCGTGGTTTAAAAATGGGTGCCGACCATAAATACGAATGTTTTCATACAGAAAATTTTCTCAAAATTTCACCAACTTATTTCAGCACAGCTTGAAATTTGTTTATGCAATCCTCGAATGACCACAAAATCTGGATTGGTAGACATATTTTCAATGTAGTGTCGAGTTTTTCGACCAGTAGGTTCTCAATTTTCATTTTATTATGTCTGCAAACGAACACGACACAAAAAAAATGATTTAACCATTATGGAAATTAACGAAATTAAAAAATCATCATATATACCGGGATATTTTTTTTTAAACCGCAGTAACCATGATTTGCGTTTGCGTGCATTATGAAGTTTTTTTTAATTGCCACAGTCCGTTTTAAATTAATTCACGTTGACTATATAAAATCTGTCTGAATATTAGCAAGTCCGCCGGTTTCAATGGTCATAATTACTGTAGAATAAAACCTTTTTGCCGACGCTCTTCCCGTGATGTCTGCTGTGATTCATTCACATGCGAAAAGTGTTATATAAATAAATAAATTTATATATATATATTAAAACTTCTTGCCACTGCATTTCATAAAGTGACAATATAAAAGTTGTCCTAACTGCCGGCAGACGCTGGATTGAGTTGTTTACACAAGTTCAAGGTCACTTTTCATACAACACATGAAAAAGGTTTTCAGCAATGCGACTAACCGACAGCTGCATATTCGCGCCGTGAAATGAAAATGTTTTTACGATAAAAATCAACAAAGCCGCTACGAATGTTTTCAAGTTCCTGTTATTCCACGTGTGTCCCTCGTGCTGGCGTTGCTATGTTACGAGAGAAAAAAAAAAAAAAAAAAAAGAAAAGAAAAACATGAAGCGCGCAAATTGTGCACGGTACTGCTTGTAAACATACTTTTCTTACAATCTTGCCAAACATGCATTTTGTATTACAGGTTACTTGCATCAAAAACGTACGCACGAGGAAAAAACATGACAGAAAAATGCAGTTAAGATACGACACACACTTCGGAGTTACCGAATATACCTAGTTCCTTATGTTTTCGGGTTTAGGAAATGGAACACTTCCGAGGTAAACCTTGTAAATGCCAAAACATTACGTTATTATTTTTGATGCAATTTGGACATTCACGCAACTTTAAGCATAGCCTATCTACAAAAGTTTGTTCAAAAGACAATTTTTTTTGTGAAATGAATAGAGAGTAAAAATAAGACTGAGAGTTGTGGAAAATTACACTGTAGTTAAATCCTTGCAGCATATGAACCAAGAATCAGAACCCAAAGATAAATGCATAACATTGCGGTTACTTCACGAAATATTTAAGATGAAAATTAATTTTGTGATAAAACAGCTTTATGAGTGTTACTAGAAACTGAACATTAGTAAATTATTATATTTATACTAATATACATTCGAAATTAGTATTTTGCATGTAATCAGACACTTTTTACTAAGATAGTATACAATAAACAGCCTACATATCCTCAAAACCTGAATTATAAAATTTTTTGGCTATTGAGCGTGGCTCTTCAACTTCGTTTAACCGCGTGTTAGAAACAAGCGTTTTTTAAACTAAAGAATTTGTCCTAATTATGATAGCCTACAAAAACAAAACACATTATATACAATTATGAAATTGCAGTTCAAATATAACATATATGTTGTAATTATCATGTTTAAATATTTCTCACTCAACAACAAAATGTTTATTGCTACAAAGAAAAAGTTTTGTTTAAATATGAGCTACTGCAAAGTAACTTTGCAGAAAAGAATAACTTGTTTGGGTGTTACCGGAGTGGTAACAAAAATCGTTTTACTATTAAACTTAAGCTAGTAATTTTATGACGAAGATAGTTGTAGTATTTTCAACACAAGCTTTATGTTGAATCAATTATTATCTTTACTACAAAGAAACACGTATTAATTTAAAAAAGAACTTTGTAAAGAAAAATGTAACATTAAACATTAATTTTAAAAATTTGTCTTTGCTGCAAGGCAAGATTTCTTTACCGCAAACTAAATACACTCGAAGAAAAATCTTTCTTTGTTATAAAGAAAACGTTTTTACTGCGCAAGATGGTTAAAAACGGTATCTCAATGTGTGATTACTGGACTCCACTGCGCAGCGCTTCCAATACAGCCTAAATACTTTCTCTGCGGTCAGACGAGACACCCAAAGGTTAGTTTACGACTGAAATGCTTAAAGCTTATAACTTGTACTTATGCTCTATAAGCACACAGTTAAGCAATAAAAGGTTATTAATTTAATTAGTAAGATTAATTCTACTATTTTTCCATGTAACAAAAATCATTTAGATCATCAATATATATAAAAATGAAAGCTGACTGATTGACTGACTGACTGACTGACATAACAAACTGCAGCCCAAACCACTGGACCTAGAATCGTGAAATTTTTTGTGGGGGTTCCCTTCAGGTCGTAGGCGAGCACTAAGAAAGGATTTTTCGAAATTCGACCTCTAAGGGGGGAAAGGGGTGAAATGTGTTTCCGAAGAAACGTCGATAGAGCTCGAACCCGACGGCCTATCATCGTGATTTTTACTTTAATAGGACACTCGTAAAAATGCATATTAGCCAATTTAAGGATTTTTCGAAGTTCAACTTTTAAGGGGCTGAAAAGACGTTAAATGTTTTTCCAATCAACTATTGATATCTATCGAACCCTTCGGGATAGAGAGTTGATATTCACTTCAAAATATTGCTCACGTAAATACCCAAAAAGTAGTTTTAGGTTTTTTTGAAATTCGACCCCCAGACAGTAAAAAGGGGCAAAAAGTGTTTTTAATGAATCGTATTTATCTTTGAAACACAATTGGCTATCGTCGTGATTTTAACTTTAATTGGTTACGTTTACAAATGTCTATGGCAGGACTCAAAATCGTTTCGAAATTCTTTATTTAAAGGGGTGAAAATACGTGAAATGTGTTTTCGATTATCCTTCCATATCTATCGAATCAATCGAGATATCGAAGTACTCTTTGCTTTAAATTGGTGCT
>PNEQ01069299.1:0-62952 GCA_003012365.1 Medauroidea extradentata | reverse complement strand
ACATAGCCAGTCAGTAATACTAAATTCACAACAAGGTGTCTTGTTCGTTATTCGAACCGAGGTCTGCGGACCAGGAGTGGACCACTTTCACCAGGCCACGAACAGTAGTTAAAGCTTCGGCTGTCTGCAGTGACTTCACACTTGGTTCGCCTTTCCCTAATTAAACCAGCTATGATCACAGTAGATATCGACGATCTGGTAACAACGCTTCCCGCGGCACGAGTCAGAGTTCGCGCGCTCACGTCTTATTGGCTACAGTATTTAGGCTGTAGTTTGAAAACGGTGCATCGGAGACCCAAGGTTCCTATATTTTTCTGAATCTGCGTAGTGCCCCCGACCCGTGGTTTCAGTTTGTCGGTAACCTTTAGGAACAC
Organism: Medauroidea extradentata; assembly: GCA_003012365.1. Classification (NCBI taxonomy): domain Eukaryota; kingdom Metazoa; phylum Arthropoda; class Insecta; order Phasmatodea; family Phasmatidae; genus Medauroidea; species Medauroidea extradentata. The sequence continues at coordinate 62,578 of PNEQ01069299.1, read as the reverse complement.
CCTGTATAATGGCCTGATCGTTGTCGACGAAACGTAAAACTCACTTACCTTTTCTCGCTTGTTTGTGGATATGAAGTGTTACTGCAGAATGTAAAACTATAATTTATGAAAATATAAAGTTATATATTGCACACGCCTTATTTTTAAATTTTAGAATTTTTCCACACAGGCAATAATCTGCAAAAAAAAATAATAATAAGCCGCAGTCGAAAAATGTTATGCACAGGTTTGGACTATCTTTATATGATTAACGAGATCGTTGTAATTTCGGCGAATTTCTCTGAAAAATTAATATGATTCCTAAATAAGGCTAAATAACATAGATACTTCTTATTGAGCTATTTACAATTATATGAGGGCACGTTACGAACATAAAAAGGACTACAGTTAATTTTAAATGTTATCAGGTTATGTATGCAGTGATGTATATAATTTTGGTTTATCCTAGAGATGCACTGCTTTGAATAAAATATCAGTAAAAATTTAGTGTTAAATATGTGGCACACCAGCTGAATGACAGTAACAACAGGATACAGAGCGTTATGGATCAAGCATTTTACCTAAATCGTAACATTTTTAAGGAAAACGTAAAAAAAATTTCCCTATGATGATTTACACGAAAGAAACTTACTGTGTCCTTAAAAATTACTTTTAACAGTTATTTGAAATAATTACCTAAAAGGTGCCCAACATATAGGCCTATGTGATTAAATCTCCGTGATTAAAACTATAAAAAACCTGCGAAAATATTAAACCGGCAGAAGTCTGCAGATCAAGAAATTTCTTTAGAGAAGTCTGGCCTTATCAAATTTATATTTTCCAAGAAACCCTATTTAGCTGTTTTATTTCGGTGCTTTCATAAATTCATGAACATCACTTTCTATTTGCATTGTTACCTATACTTAATTAAATAAATTAAAATTTTATATCGATAGAACATGACACTTCACTTCTACATACAGTTAACAAATTAAATTAACTCAGCGTTTATTTGGAGACCTGTGTATTACAAACTGCACATATCAAGAGAGAGTAATAGAAACAATAATGAATTATTCTGATGAGAAGAAAACTTCCCTCTTTTTGCAATATTTCACAGCAAGTACAATACAACTGAGATTTTGAGAGTTGGCGCACTAGAAAATAATATACATATTTACTGATTTTGGCATTTGTCGTAGGAAAGGCATAGAACTAATTATGCTACTTTTGAATATTTTATTATTTTTAATATCAAAAGTATAAGTTTTGAAAACAAATACCCAATGGAATAGCTTCGATGCATTCTACATAAACATACAATTATTTGACTGATTATTTTTCCTTAAATAACATAGTAAGTTATTTGATATGGTTGTCAATCATAACAATGCTGTGTGTCCGTTGTATCTTGAGACGTGCAATGTCTCTCTACCTAAAGTAGGTAATTAAATAGCAGGTTCAAAAATTGCAAATCTTCATACAGGTATACTAGTGTAAATTATGCCAATATGTCTTAACGTCTTGTGTGTTGAGCTAAGTGGATCTCCAGATGAAGGATTTACAAATCAGCTTATGGCTTCACTCTGACGAGCACTAGCAAGGGTGAACTAGTGGGAGTTCATCTGAGCAGCGAGTGCAAAAAGACGTTCAGTTAAACAACGTCTAATTGAGGTTGACCAAGAACTCCAGATTGAGCCTTAAAGATTATTCAGGGTGAGTCGGGAGGAAAGGTACATGCTTTGAGAGGTGATAGTACTGATGATTCTGAACAAAATGTTTCTAATAAACATACGCCCATTTCTTAACTGTTTCAGAGAAACCGAATGAAAACAACAAGGAACGGTAAAAGTGCAGGTGACGGTAAATCACGATACTGTTATCGTATATTTTGTTTAATTGTGTACATTTCCTCACAAAACATGTTCAAACACTCCACCACCAACTTCAATGCATTTTGCTGCTCTGAAGTTGAGCAGCAATTCGTCTCGAGCTAGTTGTACACGTAACAACACTGTAGTTCCCAATACTAGGGCAAGCACTGTATGACTGAGATTGAGGTAAACAACTGCACCATGCTTAGAGCGCCACCGCGTGGAAATGTACAAAATTACACACATAAAGTAACAGTAGTGTGATTTACCGTCATCTGCATTTATCACGTTGCTTGTTGTTTTCATTAGGTTTCTCTGAAACGGTTAAGAAAATGGCACATGTTTATTAGAAACAATTTGTTCAGAATAACCAGTACTATCACCCCTCAAAGCATGTACCTTTCCTCCCGACTCATCCTGTATAAGAAGTGGCATACTCAATCATCGGCTGTCATCCAGACGATATTCATAAGAATTCTTTTTACTGTCATTTGCAATATGTTTAGCCAACTATTTCGGGAAGTGCTCACTATAAATTGAGCTGGCCTTCACACTGAACCTCTGTTGATAAATCAATCCTAAAGATGCCTGCTGTAATGCGAGGCGAAACGTCGGTATCCTTTACCTGTACAACACGGCTCAACCTCGAAAGCCAAATATTAATTTGCAAACGTCTCTCATTATCTCCTGTTACAAAATTCTCGTTTTTCCCGTTGTACACATAAGTTAATGTGGTTGGGTGGCTTTTGTCAGAGGTAGGCACTTTATATTGAAACTAGTTGTTAAGTTAAGGGTGAGGGTTACGGTTAAATGAAATATGTTAATATAATACGATGGCTTTATTCTACATAGTTTAGTTTACAGAATACTACAAAGTTGTATTAAATAATTTAGTTTGGAGGGGAGCGGCTATTTAGTTAGTTAAGTTTATACTCTTCTCTATAACGGGTGACCCTTCGGACGCCTAAGATCTCACCGTAATAGATGTGCCGGGGGCTAATAATGTATGTGCTCGACTATCGACGGACGGCGGCACGTCGTGGGTCTCGACCCAGGACCATCCTGGCGAGGTGGTGACGGCTGGAAGGCTTGAAGAAGACAAGACTTCGATTCCCTCAATACATAGCGTTATATTACCACACTTCAGTCCAGGTGGGGAGAATCGCTGAGGCCCTCGTTTGTGCAACTACCGATCTAACTTCACTGCCGTCGTCGCTAGTCCGTCCTCTACGCCAGGTTCTTGGTAATCATCACATTGCCTATGATTGTTGTGTTCGCAATGTATTTTAACTATACGTTTTGTGACTTAAACGAGAACAAGTGATTAAACATTTTAAATTCCAAACTCTCTGTTAACTATAGAGTAAGGGCACTATAAAATAACTGTTTCAGGTTACATTCATAATGGGGAATACAAGTTACAAAATAATTCTGCAAACATTCTCAGTGATTTGATACGAATACGTTTTTTACTAACTATTGCTATGTAGAAATTTTAGCGTTAACATAATGATGAAATATTTGGTATTGTACAACTTGTAAGTAACGTATATGTACTCCAGACACCCCTTGTTGTTCTACTATATATTGCATGCACCACTCACTCCACGTGTGTTTGCTTGTTTCAATTCAGAGTCTTGCAATCGAGTGAGTTGGCGGAGACACTCAGTCTAATCGGATACGTCTTGGCGGCAGTTTCTACAGTCGCTCAAGCTGTAGCTCTTGAAGCATCGAGAAGTTCCACTAGCAAGGACGCGAAGACAACCGAGGTAATAATACACAAGTTTCTATAGAAAACCACGAGGAAGGATATCAGAGAGTTCACTGACTATATCTCCAGCAGCGAGCTGACGTTAAGTTGTGCTGGTTTCTTCACTCTCAACTACGCTCTACTAGACTCTGTGGCTGGATATGACGCATCATGCATACTTATTGTGGTTATATTTTACTCCTTAGAATTCCCGAAGGAATTGGTTATTTCTTGTTCGACTAATTTGACAGAAAACTAACCAGTACAGCATGAAACGAACAGAAGTAGCACATTAAGCACGTTATGTTTCGACAAATGCTTGCGTGGAAATATCTGCACATGTTAATATTATAAAAGTTAGTGCATACTTGAATGTCTAGGAAACTGCACTGCGTCAAACATGAAAGACGATATTTTCAGGGTTTCAGAAGCGAGACCCTAGCTGGCAACTGCAATGTTCGGCTAAACGTCAGTTGCAGTAACCAATAGAAGGCGTCTCCAGCCTGGAAACCAAGACAGTAATAATAACGGCCGCAAAAATCTACAGTAAAACTGGGTTACGTGGTATTTGCATGATATTTTTTTTTATTTCATTATACTGGTTTTGGCTAATTTTGATAAAAAAAATTGTTAGAGTTGTCTGAAATCGTATTTTATCTATTCATTAAAATTCTATGAAAACAAACTTTTTAAGTTGGACTGCTACACTTCAAGGGTCAAATTTAACCTGGTTATAACACACACACTTTTCGCATTGTCTATTGCAAAATTTGGAAATGGTCACTTATACGACCTCGTCATTTCACCGAACACTTGCCCTACTCTTCCCATTACTCCCTCCACGAACCACTCTGCACACCTCCTCTAAAAATGTTCTTTCAACTGCCGATGTCGTACAACTCCCCTACACTTCTTACCCTCTACAGAACCATACGCACCGTCTGTTGGCATCCCTTTACTCTGTACATAAACCATATGCACCGTATATTGGTGCTTTTGTATCGTTCCTCCCATTGGCTACCACGAGACATGAAGAGTTCGTACACCAGACATAAAGCTGAAACCCTATTGGCCACAGCATCCAACATTCGTCACCGCCCCGCATAACCCTCAGCGTAGTGGGGAGAGGAAAATATGTTCTGTCAACTGACGAAGTCGTAGAACTGACATAGCCCCATTAAATTTACTATAGATAGTTACGTAGTCGACGTTTTAGACATTTGCTCTAACGAGCTCTAGCGGTGTAGTGGTAAGAAAATATTCTTCCCCAATATTTCGCACGAGGGAATCATGGCGAATGTTACCGTTGGCCGACTGGTTTTCTCGGGGCGCGCTCTTGGTATTTCGCTGCTGCTTATTGTAGGGCCTCGTTCCACGCCATCCATAAGGAAACCGCAAACGACAGTTGGTTAGAAAGAAAATGTGTTTTCTTATGGGAGAACTTGCCAAATGGAAATTTTCTGCCTCTAGTTTCGCTGCTATCGCTAAGGGATCAGCTAAAATAGAAACCCGTAGTTCAGTTAAATTTTAATATGCTTGAAAATTATGAAGTCATTTAATTTAAATTTTAAAGTGCAAATAAATCCATTTCGGATTTAAAATTATCAACTTAATGAAACTTAAAATTGAGGAGCAAACATTCAAAACCAGCATGTCCTTCGTATTGAGTTTCATAGGGGAAAGTGAAAAACCGTATAAATTATAATTAGCGGTACGTCAATTTCACAGATACATTCCAGGTCAGGTTGAACGCCAAAAATATATACTTCACAATCACGTGTGTGATTAGCTGGCGGCTGTCACGAAACGCATTTGAATACTGCAAGCCAGTAGTAAATAAGGAAATGATTCATAGAGCTATGGTTTGTAATGTTGTAAGCCAATGAATAATCGACTGTATCCAGAGCGTGTACAGGACTGAGCAATCTAAGCTACTGCCAGATGAATCCGCGAAATTGATGTACCTCTAATTATTATAGTACTATGAAGGAACGAGGCATTTACAATATAATATAAATCTAGTTTCCTGGATCTGAGTTTACGTTCATGTGTAACTCACGCAGTCTATTTGGAAAAGGTGTTCAACTCAATGCCGGATTTTTGGACACGTGTGGTTTTGAATGTTTGCACCTCAATTCAGGAAAGCTGTGTGATTGGTTAGTTAACACCTCTTTCCAATAGCAGCGCTAAAGCGGGAAAATTTGTCCCTGTGACAAACTTTCAAAATTGCTCTTCCTAACCTGTAGTAGAATTTACCTTAGTTTGACTCAAGGTACGCGTAAAATGTTGTAAAAGACATCTCTGAAATATAATACACTATCTACACGAAACAAAATTCTAAACGTGCGTTGTTTTAAGAGAGACAGTTCTTACACTGCAGTCAACATCTCCTCAGTCTAACGCGTGATTCAGGCATTAAATCAACGGTTAATGTTAACTAGTGCAGGCAAATGAAGATTAATTTATGTAGTGAAGTATCGCACAACTTTAGTCACGAATCTTTTAATTCGAACTCAGAGTTATTCCTCGACAATGACAATTTCGCGCTGTTTACATCGTACTCAGATATCAGTTTCCGACGTACGTGTTTCCTAAACTGGACTTTCGAGTGACGATATAAAAATCTGCATACTAACTTTTGCTAAACCGTTGTACCAACTTAACTGCATTAAACCAGTGACAGCAGCAAGCATATCCATGACTCAAACCGCTTATAAGAAACTATCGGCAAACTGATAACGTTTCTATACCTTCCTATCTGAAATTAAACACATAAATATGTTTGGTTGTGGTCACAGACTTTCACTTTTAGATGAATGAAATTTTAATCTGCGTCCATAATAACTTAGCAACGTTTATTTCGACGAAGGGGAAAAATAATTGAGCCTAAATAAATTACAAACCCTTAAAAGTGATTACTTTACCGTCAGTGCTAACAGCTTGTACATGGTTCACGAGCAAAGTGACCCTGAAGCCAATTATAGTAACTTAAAATACTTCTAATGCTTCGTAAATTGCGAGACTCTGCATTTATAAGAAATTTTGGGTTCAATATATTTTGTTACTGTGACTATGGATACTACGAATTATTTAATGACACGGAGAAGTACCTATATTACTGTGATATTTAATAAGATCTTTAATTAATCGCGTAAAATTGTGTCGCAGTTACAACCACATATTATTTCATTTCATAAATATAATAAATCAAAACGGGAAAACCTTTTCTTACGTGTTAAAAATTTTGCTTTGCATGATATTTTACAAATAATTTAAAATGTAGACACTTAGTAATTAAATTTTGCAATGTGTAATAATGTATCAAAATCTAGTCGTTATTCGTTTTAATAAGTATGTATTAAATGCAGCGGAATTAATAAATGTGTAAGCCTCAAGCTCAAATATTTTTATATCTTCTTCTCAAAACTACCCCCCTAAATAAAGAAAAGTAATGTCTGCGTGGTTACTGTTTGCATAACGGAAGTTCTATTTTTCCAGTGATATGGCACATCGCGTTCTATATTCGTAAGATAATAATTCAAAAATTGTTTACTAACTTAAAATTGGGATGCCCTTACAGCGCATTACAAGAAGTGTGATTATTATGATCATGCTCTATGGTTCTGAACTTATAAGATGATACGCGCAACTTTTATGAAAAGAGTTATCTAATAAGCTTATCTTTCAAATTGGTATTAAATTACAACGAAGAAATAAATTTTATGAGTAGAGCTACCCGACAGTTATAAACTTTCCGCTTGCATGAATCATCCCTTTACACGCGTGTCTGATAACAGAATCCATTTGTCAGATCGAAGGCAGTTAAGGTAACATACAGGGCATGGTTATCTCTCGTAATTTTGTCACGTAAACAGATAATTTAAGGTTCAGTTTAAAAATCTTCAGTAACTCTTCGTTGGGTAATCGGTTGTGCTCTAACTACATCTAAAATAATTTTGTAAAGGCATCTTGGGCAATTCTTGTTTTAGGCAAAGTTACGCCAAGTCATATTATATTTATTTATTTTCTGTCCTGGTACATGTTACTATGTAATTTTTTTTGTATTTTTTTACTAAATTTTTGGCTGCTCCGTTCTTCTCCTCTGCCGCTTTCTGCCCCAACCCCTCCCCTCCTCACAATAAAATTATTTGACAGAAACCTTCGCGAACGCATACACAGCTCACCGAAGTTTCATTACTATCGGATAAATGGTATATGGACGCTTAGAAGACGAAGAAACAAACATTCATAAATATATAATATTTATTGTGAACTTGACGTTCTTTCACTATCTTGGCTATAGGTACACGAAGACAAGCAACGAGAATAAATGACAGTCTGCATTACAGATGACATACCAGTATTTGTCTAGGGTGATGTCCGGAAACCACTGGAAATTGAAACTTGTATGGCCAGACCAGTAATCGTCCGATAATTTACATGGGTTAAATAACCCTACAAATATTTCTCCAATGAAAGTTGCCTGTATTCTCATCCTTGAACATTAGTGTATGGCGTTACGGCAAGTCGTTAAGTTTAAACGCCACTGTTTTTCTGTGCGCAACGGGAGGTGGTTGGTTCAGTCACATTCGACTGCAGCATGTTTTATTTTTCTCTCATGGAATGAAAATGTTCGGTTAGCAAGTAACATGAAGGCCCTGAGCACTGGGAAGACGATATGAGGTGGGTGTGGCACAATTGCGGAATGCAAGGTTAAGAGAAACGTGGATAACCTAAAAAAAAAATAAAATAAAAAAAAATAAAAACCGTCGGCCAACGTCATTATCCGCCACGTTTCCCGTTTGAGAAAATCGGGAATCGAACCTGGATCTTCTTTGTAGTAGAAGACTGAACTGGTTTCAATTATGGTTTACACTCTTACGTCAGGTGCATTGCTACAATATGGGTATAGTCTTAAGGCCATGCTCTATAGGTTCTACTTTATGGGCGATAATAATTTTTTACTCCTAAACGAGAGCAGATATCAGAAATCTGTCTCGCAGTTTTGTTTAAAATCCTCTTCTCCATATTGGCTGATTTTTTTAAGGCAGTAAATGTTATCGTTTTGGCTAATTACGTAATTAACGAAAATCGTTAAATTACTTTTCAGTCGAAACCGTATAATTTTTGCTTTAAAAAAACTATATGTTACACAAAAAAAATTTAAACAAAACTGCCAGACAGATTTTTGATATCTACTCTCGTTTACGCTTAGTAAAATAATTAATAATTAATCCCAGTTTATTCATAAGACGAACGAAAAGAAATTGAAAGACAACTGAAATTCTTGCTCTCTTCTAACGTCGAGGTAATGGCCTTTGCGAAATAAGTATAGGTAATTTAATGCGCTAGCAAACGCTTACGTTGGAGTAATGTAATACGGCCATGCAGGCTCTTATGGTTTGTTTAATTAACTATGGGTAGAATTAGTGTCGGTTATTGCTGAACAGCCTTAGAGCTAATGGAAGGAAACTCAGTCGGAAAGAGCTTACGTAAAGTTTGTTCACTTATGTAGTGAGAGTAAAGCTTAAAATCATCCCGTCAGATAAATAATCCGAGTAAAGTTTAACTGAGTTTAAAAATCTGCCCTGTCATCTCGAAAATCTACTCGTACATATTTGGACTTGCCATACTTGAGGCAAAAGCATGCATTGGTGTTAGCAGAAGGTACATGCAAAATAGTGTAAAAATAAAAATAATAAATAACGTACCGTACATCGAAAACGCCTGTTGAGTGTACCAAAGCTTGATGCCTATGACGAATATTATGTAGGCTATTAAAGAGAAAAAATATTGTGGTGGAGCTCGATGTACGCGTTTTATTATAAAGCAACGGTGAGTGAGTGAGAGATATCGAGGTATTCAGCGCCGATGACGGGTGACATGAGGTGAGTATGGAGTAGCGCCGGAATGAAAGAGCGGGGGGAACGGGAGATTCTCGGGAAAATCCACCGACTAACGGTGTTGTCCGGCACGATTACCACATGCGAATATCCGGGGATCGGCCCCGCCGGGAATTGAGCCCAAATCGCCTTGGTGAGGAGGGGGATGAGAATGTTCAGACTATTTGACCACCGCGGCCCTATAAAGCAACGGTGAAATCAAGTTTATAGTACCCTATACTAATAACTAATTACCTCATTCAGGCACTGAGTCACTTAATTTAATAGACAACTACCTGACTAATCCCAAGTAGATTGAGTAAACATTGCCATCAGGTTACATCGATAATGTTACTTTTGATAATAATGTTCCCTGGTGCAAGTGAAGTCAGGCTGTTTGTGATTTCGTAGGAGGCGAAAATACAAATATAATTTTCTCTCTATGTCATTCTCGCTTTTCTCTCTGTCTTTAATTATTTTCACTTATTCCTATTTATTTTTCCTCTCTCATTCGATTTATTTCTATATGACATAAATTGGTATGTCTCTGTCAATGGCAGGGTTAGTATAAGTCCTCGCGTGGTGTCTTTGACCCAATAGCATCAATAAAACAGGAACCTTATACAGGGGACTCTGATACGGGAGTAAAGTATTTTCGTAGTATGTATTTAATCGTTGCCCCTTTAGTTCATTTTGAAGGTAGTCTGACGATGTTTTAAACTCGAGGCCTTGCCTTGCGGAGTACAGGTCTTCTACTAATAAACAATTATTCGTAAACTGGTCAACATAATCGAGTTATTTCAGCTTAGGAATACATGGTCTTCAAAGAACGCTACTAGTGTGTGTACCCGTTCCAGGTTCTTCAGTAATATTTAAAATGTGCATTTTTTTTCCTCGCCACTAAAAATGGCGCAGACGGGTGATTTTGAGGTCGTTTTAGGTTTTCTAGTCTATTTACAGAATATTTGAAAATTATAGGCGTTTTAAGTACACATTTATCTGAGATAGTAAATAAAATTATTGGTTCGCCACTGAAGGTCTAAAAAATATGAACTATCGGCTTGTAGACCGCACGCAAGTTTGTTGATGAACAGATTGATTCTAAGGAGTTATCATGACACATAGGACTTATTGCTTATATAATTTGGAGCATAATATGTAATATGCGTGTGGGTCCTGTTGCCAGTATTTTCAGAGTAATTTGAAATATTCGAAGCATAACGAATAAAATGACAACCACGCAGAAATAAACAGCGATAATTTATCGTACCATATTGTTTGTATTTACCATAAACCGTCGCAGATAAACCACACCGGCCAACCGTCACGGGAACTAAGCAGCTAGTGCATATCGTCCCTTGTGTAATGTTCCCGTCAATAACTAGACGTGCTAGTGCAGTTTATGAATTTAATTTAACCGTGAACTCACATGTTTATGATAGTTTTTGCTACAAATTATGTAAGCAATAACCCCTATGTGGGGCAGTAAATACTAATGACTCAGTCTACACATGCTCCTAGAGGCTAGGGCGAAACGTAATCAGACTGCACTGTCGTCCTTACCGCCTCCGCACTTCTAAAATACAAACGCGCAAAATACGTTCACCCAGGCAGACACCGTAAGGACATTAAAATGACCCAAAACAACTTTAAATATATTTAGTATAGTGTATATTTCGACGATACTTTATCAAGTATTAGTGTGAATAGTGTGTAAAAGGCTAGCAACCAAATGTTTAAAAAAAATCATTAATATTATTATGACAATTTATATTTTATACAGGCTGACTTTCCCATACAAATGTCAAAATTTATCAATATAAGGGTGCTTTATCTATATCTTACAATAAATATTAAAGACACCATTAAACGGTACAGCTGTTCCATGAAAATGCATTGAGGGATTAGCGTGTGGTTAAATTTAAATGATGTGCTTAAATTTAAATTCAAAGTAGGTAAATAACCAAAACCCTGATTACAGGCCAACGAATGGTCAGACACCACAGAAATTTATTCATGGAGTTGTTATGAATTCAAGAAACACTTTTATTCCACAGAATACTAGTATGACTATTTTTGTTAACTTGCGTTTCACAATATTTCACTTTAAAATGTTCCTAATTATGTTTAAACACTAAGAATACTTTTTATTTTATATGTTTATGTATATAAAGTTTATGCTTACCTCATTGTAATTCATTTTAAGATATGATTGTGAAATTCAGGGCATAGCAAAAGGTGAGAGGGTGAAATTAGGTGAAGGACTATCATAGCATCAATAACCGAGCCGGGATTCTAACCCAGAACGTTTCGGACAGTATACCGGCGCTTTACCGAATACGCGGCGGAAGCCGGCAGCATATCTAGACGTATAGCAGTACTAAATATAACGTTTTAAGATTAATTTCGCTCACTGTGGCCCATATTTTCAGGTATGAGACTGAAACAAATAATTTAATAGTTTATCTCCAATTACATAACACAGATACACCGTTATTATAGATAAACAACTCTGACCCTTGACAAACGTAAAGTATTGCTCTATACTTTACTTCGCCTTTAGCTAAATAAGTAATAATGCATATAAATGCTAAGTTATGGAGCAAATTAAATAAAGCCAAGGTTTTAACGGGGAGAACAAGCAAAAATTTAGTTGATTTCATAAATTTCATTTTTAACATGTTAGGGTTTGTTGTGTAATGTTATAAAAATTTACTATCTGTCATAATTTTTGTATAATGGCATGGAAAGACCAAATTTTCGCGAAAGCGGGTTTGTACAAGAAAGGAAGAGCAATTGATTTACAAAATTTAATAATTCACACTGAAAACAGTGTCACTGGCTACGTCAAGTTATGTATCAAATCCGCATTGAATATTTCTTATATTTTTAGAGATTGGAGAAAATCTGTCTTTTTTAATTTGTAACTCAGCATGTTTACTTATTTATTTTACATATTCTGTGTGGTTTTTCTTATACACCTAGACGTAGCCCGTGATACTATTCTTCAGTGTGAATTACAATTGTGCGTGTCAGTTGGTTTTCCTTTCTTGCATGAAACTATGTATGCAAATATGAGTTTTGACACGCAATTGGGGATCAGAATATTCCAAACCATGATAACCCCAAACTGTAGGAGAAATATCAATGAAAGGTCATATCTTTTTCGTGTAAATTTATATTTGTCTTGAATTGGTTTCTAATGAAAATACAGTAATTTGACTGTGATTTGTAACATATTTCGGATAGAAATAAATGCACACAATGAAGAAAATATATTTTTTGCTAATTCTTAGATTTTGGAGTTAGCATGGTTTGGAATTAAGGTCTCCAATTATATAAATCTATAAATCTATGGAAGCTAGAAAATTTTCATTGCTGTAAAAATAGTCACAATTGTACGCCTACAGAACAAACCATATATCTTGCAAATATAAAAACTGTTGAAACAAAAATTTGCGTGAACTGTTGGAAACTTCCACCTTAACCCAGCAAGGCTGGCGTGTTGTGCGACAAAGGTGTGAACTTAGTCGAGAGAGAGAGAGAGAGAGAGAGAGAGAGAGAGAGAGAGAGGCATAGAGCGACTCCTTGGCGAGGCAGGGGTGACACCTACTAGTGACGACCCTCAACGTGGTGACATGGTGACGTCAGCGCCACCCCGCGGTGACGCGTGTCGGCCAGGTGATTGAGACAATCAGGGAAGTCCCCGGCTTGTGGCGGCCACTGCGAGGGGTCGAATGGGGCAGGAGACTCGAACCTCATAAACAGCTTCATCCCAGTGATGTCAGGTGTTAAAAAAGCGATTTCGCTGTACACCGCGCTATTTCTACGGACAGCAGTAGATGACGGGGTTGTCCGGTGTTGAATTTACCTCCTGCAATTTATTCGTCCTGTGTGCAGCATCCGAGGAAAATGCCATGGGAAGCGCTGTGAAGTGATTTCTATTTGGAATGTGGTCGTAGAATATACTCGACAAACTGAGCGCTTATAAAAACCAGGACGGTGTTTAACCTACTAGCTTTTAAAATTTCATAAAACTGCATACACATTTAATACTCAGAAACCTGACTTGACATGTGTATATCTCGTTTATGCCGTGTTCATATTTTCAAAATGACGGTCTTTTATTATTTTTCGATTGCAGTAGATATCTAACTATACTTTAGAATTTCATCAAAATCAGTGCACATACCATGCCTGGTAAGGTTCCTTGACGTTTGTGTAATGTTGTGCTTATATTTTCAAAATTACGGCCTTTCTTATAATTTTTTCAGTATAAGTCATATCAGAGGAAATAATATTGCAAATTTTATCAAATTTAGTACACATCCACTAAACACAAAGCTGCCTTGACTTCTTTGTGTTTCGTTCACCCAGTGTTCATATATTTTTAATTACGGCTATTTTTATAATATTTTCATAATATGTAATTTCTGAAAATAAAGTTTCTGAATTTTTATTTTATTATTTTGGCAACTATATATATATTGTTACAAGTTTGAACAAAAACTTTATGTGTGGGCAATTCCCATGAGTTCTTTTGGGATAGAGGTCTATAATTAGAAATAAAAGAGTTGAATTAAGTTATTGATTTACTAGCTCACAAAGCTTACAAAAACACCAAACAGCAATCAACTATAACTTTCACAACACAATTAGTTATGCACACAATTACTCTTGTGTCACAGACATGTTAATTAACTTTGACAATTAAAGCACAAAAATGTCTACCATCAATTAATTAAACACTACAAACCACAATAAAATTCAGTCATTTATCAACTCAACAATCTCTCAAACAGTGACAGTGTACAATCTTTATAGTCCGCAGTATTAATGAATCGCCGTGTGCTGCGCAGCACCCCGAGAACACCGCTGTCTTCACTCTTGAGGTCTTCGGTTCGACTCCCGTCGCACACCTCCTCTTCGCCTGTCAGCCGCCGCAGCAATCCTCTTGTATCGTCCAACACTGCTCCGAAGGTAGCCGCCTGCCGCCTCACAGTAGACTCTGACGTCACCAAGATGTCTTCACCAGTCTATCTCCACAACCATAGCACCTTCCTCTAGCACGACCAATAGCGAACTCTCCCCAAATTTGTCGATTCAGCCCTTATATACTAGGCAAAACAGTAGGGGAAGTACCGCATCACAGGGGTCTAAAAATAGCATTACCACATGTTTCGGACATGACTTGAGTCACGTAGGCCGCCCTCGTAGGGTTAAGACACAGTTGGGACAGGTATCTATGACGTAGCTTCGGCGTGTCTTCCATCACGTAGCCACCCAGTCTATGAGTCACAGGGGCCAGCCCACAAAGTGTTACGAAACAGCTACCGACCACCGGCCTCCAAGTACATACAAAGCTGACATGACATTTGCGTATTTCGTTCAACCTGCGTTCGTATTGCCAAATTTTCCACAGTAATTATATTTTTAGGTTAATATGTTCAGAGATGATGGTTTATAGCGGGAAAACTTGACTGTTTGCTGGGTTTCAACGTACGTTAAGCTTATGAAAAGATGACTGGCTTTCCCTCGTGCGTAGAGCTGTTGCCCTTTCTAACTAAGCCAGTAAAAATACCGCTATTTCGATATTTGAGCATATTATTGGTCTGCAGACAGCTACGTTGTTGTGTCAATGTTTTAAAGGCTATGTTGGCGCCAAAAATTTTCACGATATACCATCATCTCTAAATATGTTATGTCTGGCGAAATATATTTTTCGAATTTTATCAAACTTCGTACACGTCTATGTGCATTAAAATGGACGTAAGTATACATGTACGTATGTGTGTATGCGCCATTATATATAAAGGTTACATGGTGATTGGTCAAATGGTGTTGGAGTATATTGAACTCGTAAGTACATGCATTAAATTGAGCACTAAAAAAAGCCCTGATTATTTTCTATTTTCCGCCAGTTTATATCTTCCCGCTGCACGTAAACGTAAACATTGCCACGTGCTTTTATTTACATAGTCTTGTACAATGTTTACATTTACATTACACTGCTCCGATAAATGTTATCTATAATATCTACTCATTAAATGCAAGGGTGCTGAATATATACTATACTCAATAGATATCTTAATTATAAAGACCTGCGAGTTAACGCCTTATAGCACTGGTTTCTGTGCATCTACTCTAACGGCGCTATTGCTGTTACGAATCTCGTAAATGCATTCATAGTACATTCGAACTTTTAACTCAAAACCGCCACTAAAAAAAAAAGACAAACGCAATTAAAAAATTCAAGTTTCGTTCAGCATACTGCCATGAATGACGACGACGCACTTAACAGTAACAATGAATAACGTATTATCTTGATGTGTGAAACAGGAAAACTATTTTGTTTTCTATTTCTATTTCCAGATACTCAGACTGTCGATCCTAATATATAACTATTTGCAGATTAGTAATGACTTCACGTCATTTAACAATGGTATTCATAAACAGTAACTTCTAATACTTTTGAATGTGTTTATCAGAAACCTATATTTATTGCACAACAGATAAACAATGACTCAACTTCTTCCAAGCAAAGTCGCTGGAAGCGGCGAAAACCTAACTCTGATGCCATCTGTCGGTGTAATTTTGAACTACCTCTGTGGCACGAAAGCAATAGCAGCGGCATGTGCCAACGACAATATTGATAATCAGTGCTCGGTTATGTCACTTTGTGCTGGCGCTAATTAAATTAAATTATACATCCAGTAGGTATGTCAATAAGACACAAATAAATAATTTAAAGTATATTAAATACAAAGAGGTCGTTTGCATTTGATGTTCTTTCACTAATGATGTATTCAAATAAGAAAATACACGGAACTACATGCAATGGTTCGCTACCAACAATACAAACAATAATATAACTATTGTTTATGTTGACGTATATGCAGTAACGGCTAGTGATTTTTTTCAAATGTTAAATCTTTAGTGATAACGTTACTACGCATGACCTATACATATATAATTGAATGTCGGTATATATGAATGTGTGTAAGTATGAGTTCGCTGAACTCTGGTACAGGTTTATCGATCACCATAAAACTTGGCAAATATGCATTATTTTCGTGGAGAAGGTTTCTATGCTATCAATTTTACCCTAACTCGTAACCCGCAAATATATGGCGCTACAGCGAATCAACTTCTTCGCCGTTTAAGGGTGTTCAGGTGCGATAAAATCATAATTTTATATTTTTATGAAATATTGTTAGTTTTGTAGACGGTACTTGTGAGTACACTTTACTCTTACGAAACAATTTTATCTCTCGTAGTTTTCTCATAACGAGGCGAAAAAGTCAAAATTTGCTTGTTACGCTGCCATGTAAATAGTGAAAACCAACTGACCTACTTAAACAAAATAATTCTCTGTGAACTTACATCCCATGAGCTATGCAATAAAACATTAAAAAAACCACAACGTTATATTTTGAATTTAAAAATAATCGCAAGAATAAAGTATAAAATTTGAAAATTCAGCAATTTTTTAAAAATATAGAAACAGTCCGCGGGATTTTTCAAATGTTTTATTGCGTAGTAGATAGCATGTTATTTCACTGTGAATTATTTCAGGTACGTAAGTTAATTGGCTCTCACTATTTGCATGGCAGCAGAACATGTTAATTTTGAGTTTGACGCACCGTTATGAGAAAACTACGCCAGCTTAAATTGTATCGTAAGAGGAAACTGCACTCACAAGTATCGTCTACGAAACTAACAATATTTCATAGAAATATAACATTATGACTTTATCGCACTTGAACATCCTTAACTTATCGCCATGAAAACTGGAGTACATAGATATTTGAACACTGAGATAATTTTCGCAATATTCATTACGTTAGACGTATGCGTGTATGCGTGTCTTGCCTAGCATTGGCAGATCAACATATGCCGTGTTGTGCTAGCGTACTGTATAATGAGGTAACTTGACTATTATGTATTTCGTTCATCCTGTGTTCATATTTCCAAAATTGTAGTTTCTTTTATGGTTTTTAGCTGTATATGTTACATCCAATTGAAATTTTCATAAAAGTTGGTACATGTATACTACATAGTATGCTGACTTAGACGTTGTGTTTGTCGTTCATGCTGCTGTGTTTTAATTTTTAAACTCGCGGTCTTGTTTATATTTTTACTTTTTACCACAGTGTGACATGTCTGCGGAAATTTATTTCTTCATCAATCTTGATACACATACACTGCATACCAGGATGACTTGACTTTTGGGTATTTAGTTAATCTTGTTTTCATATATTCAAAATGGCGGCCGTTTTTTAGAACGATTCGACATACCTGAGGAAATACTTTTTCGAATTTCATCAAACATGTTACATAGAGGCCTATAATTATTAATACACTAATCTGACATTTATGTATTTGCTTTTTAGTGTTAATATTTTCGAAATGGTGGTAATATGAACTTTTTCCGAACACACGATTGTCTGAAACTCCTTTTCCACAATTGAGGAGCAAACATCCAAAACCAGACATGTCCAAAATCCCGAAAATGAGTTAAATGCCCTTTCTAAATAAACATGATGTGTTACTTACGAGTATAAACACATACTCCATAAAAAACACGTGTCCTTTTGAAATGGGTATGTTTATTCTCAGTTAGTGCTATAAAATATTATGTTTATTCACTTTTTTCTACAACTAGATAAGGCGGACATGTCTTGTTTTGAAAGTTTGCTCCTCAATTAGGCCTACATCAAAATTGGTATATAAAACACTTCTTAAGATGACTTTACATTTATGTTTTTTCTTCAGACTGTATTCGTAATTATAAAATAGAGGCTGTTTGAACTTATTTAGAACATATGAGACATCTAAAGGACCAATTTTTCAGAACTACTTCATGTTCGAAGGTGTCAAGTTTCTTGTACCTTTCACGCCAACCTCTAAGTTTACGAAAATCTGTAAACCGTGTCGTAAGGTGGTTGCTGAAATCTGCAACCTACCCTTACCTGAAGAGATCCAAGAAGATCGAAACACGAGTACGTCATTCTTATCCTTGGACGGACCTCATGTTCAATGTACGTATAGTGTTTGGCAAGGTGAATTGGTTTTTATGTGTTATAATACCATGTTCGTATTTTATAAATAGTCACAATTTGATAATATTATGGTCACACGATATTTCTAAAGAATAATTTTTCAGAATTTCATCAAACTCAGTACTCATATATTGCTTAGTAAGTAACTTGACGTTTTAAAATTTAGTTTACGCCGTGTTCATATTATTGAAATTGTGGCAATTAAAATTTTTATTTATCCCACGAGACATCTGAGGAACCAATTTTAGAACTTCATCAAACAATGTCCGTATATAGTTGTTAGTAAAGTGACGTGACTTTTATGTACTTTGTTGATGCCATGTTAATAATAATACAGGACAGTAAATTTAAAATTGTTTTTCTGGTGAGATTTTAATTAAATGTAGGTTATCTCAAGTACTGCAATATCAATATGAAGCAAATTTACTATTTATAAACTTTATTACAGAACATTGACTAACTGTTCTTTGACGTTTTAGGTCCACAATGTAAGAATACAGCATGAGAGGAACTAAATATATTATTACTCAAATATATATGGATGGATGTGAATAATTTTAACTTTAGAGGTTAGTTTGCACCTACGTTTAGGATATGCTGGTAACTTCCTACTCGTTAGTGTCATAACATCTGTTCTACTCATTGATTTGGACATACATGGCAATGTTAGATGTTTCATCACTCTCAAAAATAAACGTCTGTTGCCCCATTAAAATTAATATTTTGATGGTAACGCTTGAAAAGATAATTTTCAAAAATTATCTGTTTACTGTTGACATCATATTGAAATACACGTAATCCATGCGAAAATTCACTCCATGGTTATTAAAAATCGTGATCGGGGAACAAACAAACAATTAAGTATGAAATAATGAAACGGTATGAAGATATGTATAACGAAACGAGGAATGTCATCAACGAGTTAAAATAGTGGGCTTATTTATATATTCTACGCAGAAGCTGTTATTTCTGGTGCTAAACTACGTATGGGAGTGCGTGTGTGCAATACTTTCTTGAGTAAACACCAAATCTTCTTTTCGGGCGTGGAGAAAATAAACTGATTATTTGCGCTCGCTGGCTTATGGAGGATTAGGGTATGATAGGCCCATATTTCTCCTCCAATATTAACTACGGTAGTTGTAAGTTATTCAGGATAACGTAAGCATTAAAAAAAACCTGCTTCTCAATTATTTTAATTTAGTTCTGATTTCTTCGCATCATTTAAATAAAAAATTACTACTTCAAATGTATGTCATTAATAGTAAGTTGTTGTAAACGAATACAAGTCAATTGGTTCTAACAGCTAGTTAATTCTCACTGCAAATACTAGGTGAAAAAAAAATATTATTAACTGCTTGAAACACGCGTAGTTTGTTCGCTTGCGAATTGTAATCTCAGTACACAATTTAAAAGGAAACCAGAGGAATGTTAACAAAATCAAGTTAGTTTCACAGCAATGGCGTTTCTGTATACGCTCTTTGAATCCGAACGGAATTTGTGTTTGTGTGGTGCATTTATAAATATTTTCCAAGCGAGTAGGTGTATTTACATAATGATTGCACAGAAGAAATATTTGAGTATATCACTTCACTTGACGTGAAATTCAAATTACAAAACAAAAGCTTATTTATTTTCTTAGTGAACTGAAATTAGTCATAAAGAAATGTAATATTTTAATACCTATTTATAGTCTACTGGTACGAACATTTGAGACACTGTATCTTCAACGGATTAAGTTAATTTGAAATTTTCTACATAACTAATTTCCATTTGAAGGTAGCTTCAAGTTTATTAAGAGCAATTTCTCAGGTAAAATTTTGAACTGAATTATAATTTATTTTGCCTGTTACAGTGTTTGCGTGCTTCGATAAAGTCTAAGTAAAATGTATATACTTCCTTCAAATATAAATAAATATAAATAAAACCAAAATAAGTAACAAAATTTAAATTTAAAATATTCTTCGTTCACTTCTTTTAACAATAAATTCTAAAATTGTTTACCATTATCAAAGCAAATTTAAAATTTATTAACGTGTTTGATGGACGTAACTGAATTTGTTTTATTTTTCTGTGTACATAGCTTGTGGATTTATTTAACGTGTAGCTAGAGCAGACACAGTGATGAACAAGTTTTTTGTGCCATCAGGCCGAAATGTTGAAACAGGCCCGGATCTACTTACTATATATGGTACAATAAATGTCAAACTTTATTGCCCACAATATGCCACAGTTCGTAGAACGAAGTGTGCAACAACTGCGAACACATATCTCGCAACTGTCAACACAGATGACTGGTGGAGCATGTGTTAGGTGCAGGCAATTTAACAAATATGTACTGTAACGACGACGTGCACAGAACTTGAATTTCAGACTGCTTTAAGCGATTTTATTCCTCTGAATATTACCCTGCCTGCCACGTTAGTCATACGAAAACAAGCAAGAAATATTTTACCCCTTTTTTATTTAAAGAATGTTATGAAATGTAGCCTTGTAAAATGTTATTTAGGCACAAATGTCTAATTCTGAAAATTACATAAAACCAGCGTTCCCAGCTTGGTTTTTTTTTTTTAATTTGGCAGCGAGTTTCAATTATTATTTTTACGATACTACTTAAGGTGCATTACATTTTTGAATCTACGAAAGAATACACTTTAAACTGCGTTGCTATAAGTTAAAAAAATGTAATGCGCGAATTAGAAATATTCTTAATTTTCTAAACTCTCAAACTGGCTAATACAATTTCTTTATACTGCCGTATCTGGGAAATAACTATCGAATTCAAGAAATACGCGAATTTAAACACGCGTTAGACTTTAAGGCCATACTCTCGTGTTTCTTCTGTTTTTGCGATAGTTATTTTTTAAGCTTAAACAAGGGCATGTATCGAGAATTTGTTTGGCAGTTTTGTTTGAAGCGGTTTTGGTTGTGATAGTAAATTTTTTTTTAAACATTAAGTTATACGGTTTTGACAAAAAAGTCAAATAACAAGAATTTCGTTAGTTACATAATTAGCTTAAACCAAAGCATTTACTGCCTTGAAATAAAAGCAACCAACACGGAGACAACGATTTTAAACAAAAAAACCAAACACATTTTTGATATCTGGTCTCGTTATACGTTAAAAATTAATAACTAAAAAAGTATAAACAAGAGAATATGGTCATACTTCTTATGAATATACATTTGTGGTCACACATTAAATTTCGATAAGAAAATAACTACTATTAAAAGAAGAACGCGACAGTAAAGTGGCTTATGCATAGAGATTATAATGCTTTACGTATACACATATTGGTTACACCCTTAGCGTTTCATAGATTTGGTACCTCACACAAAATATTAAGAAAGAATTCTTTACCTGGCACATTGACGGTGATGTAGGTGTCACGCGTGTTTATTTACAAACCCGAAACTGCTCAAATAGTTTCCTAAGTCTTTATGTCTAAAAATAAACCATATTTCACACTACGATTTTATTAATATACAACACGCCTATTAGAAAAGTGTTTTTGGAATCCCTCAAAATAGCTAAAAATTGTATTTTCATTTTTTTCAGGCTGTGCTATCTGAAGTACTACTATCATAATTTGTGAATGATAAATATTATATAATTCCTTTTAATTAGCGTCAAAATGTTTCACAGATGTAATTATAAAGCATATGCTTATGTTTCATAGAAAATTTACTTACTACATGACAATACTGTGTGGCATTGTAGTATTCCGTGCATACTGTCACTGGTACTAATGACGCACCTAATTGTGCTCCTATATTTATTGTTTTCGGCATGAAGTGCACGACACGCTAGGTCAAATATTAAAGCTTCAATAAAATACAAATGTATATCTTCAGATCTTCTTTACTTATTCAATGTTCGCTGTTGTCTACACGAAAAAGAACTCCATTTTTAAAGGTCTAGTGCCCATCAACATGAACACAGTTAGTGGCGCAACAAACATCAAGCTTGTATTCAACCTCTGTAAGTATTTTGTGCAGCATTGTAGGAGAAACACTTCAGATACGTGCACAAATGGAAATATGCACTTCAGCTAGTTACTTAACAAGTGATTTCACATGTAACTTAAACATAAAATAATTGTGTTCCGAAAAGTATTTATGGCCACGTGTAAGCTATGAACGCCACGTCCGGCGGTTTTACAGTGATTTTGAAATTTTTCTTTAAACAGTACTAGTTGTTTCACCAAAAATATGTCATAATTTATTCTTAATTTTTCGGTGACAGGGAAACTCACAGTTTTTAAAATTTTACCACCTAAAGTATCGTCAATTTTGTTATGTAAGTATGTCAAAATAAACCACAATTATTTTTTAATTTTGCGAACGAACAGTATGTTTTTTTTTTTTTGCAAAACGCCAACTGCTCGAAGTCTTGAATTTTTTCAAAGCGTTCATTTAAATTTTTTTTTTAATTGTTTTGCACCGACGTGAAAAGTCTACCTACCATGGTCTTAATCCATAAACATTAGCTACAAGGGTGGGTGGTGGGAGGGGTCGTGGCAGCCTAGTGGTCAGACCACTCGGCTGTTACCAAGGCGATCCGGGCTCGATCCCTGGATGGGGCCTGTTTCATATGTCTCGCATGTGAGAACGTGGCAGAGGCTGCCATTGGCGGGTGGGTTTTCACGGGTTGCTTCCGTTTCCCCTGTCCTTGCACTCCGTCGCCGCTCCATCTGTAGGGTATTATTTCATATCATCCACAATTCATCTCTGCTCCTCCGGGTAAAAGGTTGGCGATGCGTTGCAACCGTATTTCCTAATAAGAATAAAGGTGTAACGGTGCAAGGAATGTACTTGTGGCAAGCAGTACCCTGGGCATAATCGCGACATTTACTTTTAATTAACAAAAAACGAATTATTCATAAATTTTAAATATATTGTTCCACAAAAATAATAACGTGGCAATATTTACTGCATACTTTATATTACTTTTTGTTTTGTATTATTTTACATTTCTTTTAGCTTGAAGGAGTTTTCTTCGTAACAAATCGATTTAAACGTAATTAGTGACGAAAGTTTTAAACATTAGCTATAAAGATAAAAGGAATTATTTAAAATACTCGGCTCAGATTATCTGTTTATTTACCAGAAAACCCAAGACCTAATATTTTGAACAGTAAAATATAGCCCCGAAAATTGTCAAAGTATCCCCGGTTTACGGTATGTCTTCAGTCTGTTTAGCTGGATGTGTGCGTATTACTGCAGTGTGTTCGTCTGTGGTATTGACTGCATGCGCTGTCAAGAGTGTTTTACAATTACGAGACGAATAAACTGTGCATGAGAATATCCTCTGTGTGTGTGTGTTGGTGTGTGTGTGTGTGTGTGTGTGTGTGTGTGTGTGTGTGTGTGTGTGTGTGTGTAGAGCAACTGAGCTTTGGTGAAAAGAATTTTACATCAGTTGGTTCCAATGCCGTACTACGTGCACATCCCCAGCTCTGCTTCATGCCTATTGGCAGAGTGTATGCGTGTAGACGTGTCGATAATTTTACTGAGCCAACCAGAACAGCGTTACTGCGACACCACACATATGACAGTTAAAATCATCGGATCGCTGACCACGGCGAAGAACTGCAGATATGCCAGCAAGACATTTAGTCCAGTTTGTGCAAAATTCTTTTACCCAAAATTTAGTGGCTCTTAATCGGATTAAGTTTTATTGGAAATATAATAAAGCCAAAAAAATAATAATTATGTTGCTAAACAACAAACCCTTATAACAGATGACTGTAAGAAAGACATACAGTTTTAAGTATATCCATACCTTTGTCAACAAATAAACGAATAACTTTCTACAGCGTACACTTTTATCTAATTTTACACCGAATGATATTGCCACATATGTCCAAGTCATACGAGATGTACCAATGTACTCGGGTGCCTGTTGAGTGTAGTTCATTACATGAATGTGAACGAGTTAACAATTACGAGATTATTGTTTACTGTCATTGAACATTTTACGTATGTCAAGGAGAGAACTTTGTTATCGCATAGTTGTTTCCTATAATATTGTCCATTACCTGTTTACCACTTTATACGGCTGGGTAGCAAATTTATAAACACGTTGCCACGCGCCTGCTACACATATACAGGATGCGGAAAAATTACACGTCTTAAATGTACGGGTAGCTACGGGGTACTAAAACAAGTATTTGCCTTGAAGTAGGCAATCCATGACGCGTAACTTTGGACGCGTGTAACAATTTAACGGTAAGTCGGAGACCCATGGTTCCTATCTTCAAAATACTTGTTTTAGTACCACCAAGCCACCCATACATTTAAGACGTGTAATTTTTCCGCACCCTACAGAGGTGATGCGATTCCCCTCGAGCATGCCAGTGTGGCCCTTATCGCTTGCCGCGTTTCCTCACCTGGAGTGATTTGAGTGATGTTGAGGATTATACTAAATGAGTATGAAGCACAGGCGTAATGCAAGGACGGAGGAAACGGGACAATCCCGAGAAAACCCATTTACCAATGACAACGTTCGTCCGCGTTTCTAATTATTAAATATCGTGACCGACCCACCGGAAATATAACCCGTATATTTGTGGTGTGAGACGAGCGTTTGTGGCAATAAACCCCTGCAACCTCTTAAAGACGGTCTGCCTCACTTATGTCGCACAAGACTCGATTGCTACAGCTCTCATTTATTTAATAGTTTTAACTCTTTATAGAATAACATGATATTAATGCATTATGTTAAATTTGTTTAATAAATGTATGTTAAGATTCGAGGTATTATACCGTTACTGGGGTGTTAGGTAAATTAATGAACACCTACGGTTTAAATATCAGCACTCTCATTTTGACATTTCCTATTACCAGAAATAATATAAGCCAATATTACGGATTTCGCTAGGTTTTTGGGCGTATTCTGATGATAGTCTAAACTTTATCGTATTCTGTAACATTTACATTAACAGTTAGGTTAGTTCCACTTCTGCTTGCATAAACTAGATATTTTTTAACAGAAAATACAATAATACCAGTAAAGTTGAGCTAAATACATGGAGGGCAAGTGGACATTATCCCGGAAGTAATAGCGTCAATTAATACAATGCAGTTATTTCGACCTTTTGTGGTTCTCGCTGCAGGTTCGGTAACCACATGAGCACAAATAACGTGCGTGATGACCCGCTCGGAAAAAATAGCAGTGTATTGGATTCTCTAGCGAAGTTATTTAATAATGAAACATAATTCATGTGCGGTGCACTTTGATGAAGCCTGCAACAGAGAGATAATGAGATTTCAATTTATTACATTGCACCGTGCAGTTCGTGCAGTAATTATAAAAGTGCAACGGAACCTGTGTCGTTCAAACAAAAGTCATTATTAGTCAGTAAAAATACATACAGAAAATGGAAAAGACTAAGGGTTTTGTTTTCGTTAGTTTCACCTTAGTCGTTTGTATTTAAATGTGTCATTTAAACACCCTATGTTTTAAATATTGTTGCAACAGTAAAATTAAAGAAAAGTTTATTTATTTTTATTTTATATTTTTTCTTAAGCTTTATAGTTTAATATATGTGCTGAAAAGGGTATACTTATAGTGTATAACGGTCTAATAATACTTGTCCTAAACTGACATTAAATTATGCACGCTGAGCAGTTTTCGAATTTAACTTGTGTCAGACGAAATCTGCAAACCGCTCGATTGCCAGAGTAGGATAGACGTTTATCAGGAAACTGATGAATGCTGTTGAGAGATGTCTGCTTTAGGATAGCTTACAAAGAATGTTACACTCGTGTGTACCCTACTCAAGCCCTCCACTATTCTTTAAAGTATATTTTCTCAGTAACGATAATCGGAAAATAATATTTTTATAACAGTGGTAAATGTGCTGTGTTCATCCGTACAGACGTAGAACGTAACGACGAGGTCGGAAGGATGATTAATGACATCTTCAATTATGTTTTTTTCTGTCTGACAAATTCGCTGTTACGTTGCCCCAGCGTTCATGTCGTTTACGACAGCAAATGCACACACGCAAGGGACAAGAGAGCTGATGTGCCGACAGTAGACATGTACAGACATGAACAAAAAAAGTGGGCCACTGAAATAATCAAAGTCCACGTCGGCAATCATCGGTTGTGTGCAAGCGGGAGCCTGGCATATAGGCAACCTGCAGAACAACGAACAGCATTGCGTTGAAACAGCACTGGGCACAGGTTCTGTTGTAGGATTGGAGCATCGCCCGTTCACACCTTCCTCAAGCGACCAGGCATTGTATGTTGGCTGAACCAGTACGGCACGGAAACCATTTCGTAAATGCAAAAGTGACACATGTCCATTTTTAATATACGTTGGAAAGACCCAACAAAGAAATCGGGGATGGAATATATATATATATATATATATATATATATATATATATATATATATATATATATAACGACATCTCTGTCTGCTTGATGAAGTATAGTCGTATAGTACTATTAGATTGAATAAACTTGTCCAATCGAAGTAATCTATCTTATCGTTTTGTTTAAATTGCAGTCATGGTACCTATACAATGATTAAAAAAACATAAAGAAACTAAATGTGTAACATCAGGGCGATTCAATAATGCTTGTTACATATACAATGGAAATGTAAAATTCTGTATGTTTTGTTTCTTATATCTACCAGCATTCAACATAACACTCCTGACATTAAATCACTTGTCCATCTAATAAAAGTGTTACGTTTTTCAGAACTATTAAGAATTTATGAAAATGTCTATCCACTTTCCCAGATACATAGATTCATAATTTGACGACATAGTTCATTTAACGGACTCCGGGTAAAAATAACAAGTCAATATTTCACTCTTTCCAGGCGACACTAAAAACTGCCTGATAAGAAATAAAAATGCAATACTTTAATTTTCCCTGCATTACTCTTTTATTTACCAACACATTCACCTATTAGTAGTGAAACATTACAATTGTAGTTCATACTTTAGAGTTTATGTAGTTTGTTTCTTTAAGCACAGTTCTTACAATGACTGCATTTCACACAGTTCACTTTAACTCCTTAAATTAGCATAAATCCAGCTGTTTGTGTACCTAGTATATGTAGTGTGAAAATGTTATGTTATCCATATTAAAATTGAATCAATGAGCAATTATTGACATATTTCATAAGATTTACATTTAACGATTTTGTTTACAAGTTATAAAGGAAAAGAAAAACCTTTACGTTATAATATATTTTTCGTTATCTGTGTCACAAATAGCACCAGTAATTTTTTTCTTTGTTTTCAAGTTTTTATAAAGCATGAAAACAGGTGGGATACATGGTAACAATGACATGATATTCTGGTTTCTATCTTCAGAAATTGGCAATACGTCATTGTAACCATGTTGTGGTCTCAGATGAGGATGAGGTTACTGACGACGTGTCACAACAATGTCAGAGAATGTATCTTCTTCCTTCATAGATGCTTCTACAGCACTTTAGTTGGCTTGTCGATAACACCGACCACTGGACTGGACCTAGAATCGTGAAATTTCTTGTGGGGTTTCCCTTCATGTCTTAGGCGAGCAATAAGAACTAATTTTTCGAAATTCGACCTCTAAGAGGGTGAAAAAGGGTGAAACGTGTTTCCGAAGAAACGTCGATAGAGCTCGAACCCGACGGCCTATCTTCGAAATTTTTACTTTTATAGGACACACATAAAAATGCATATCAGACAATTTAAGAATTTTTCGAAACTAAACAATTAAGGGGTTGAAAACACCCTAAATGTGTTTACGATTAACTACCGATGTTCATCTAATCGTTTGGGATAGAGAGTTCTTATTCACTTCAAAAGGTTGCTTACGTAAATACACAAACAGCAGTTTTAGGATTTTGTGAAATTCAACCCCTAAGCAGCAAAAAGGGGCAAAATGTGTTTTTTTTGTCTATACCTATCACTGAAACAATATCGTCGTGTTTTTTTACTTCAATTGGTTACGTATACGTACAAACGTATATGACAGGACTCCAAGACGTTTCTAAATTATTTAATTTGGCTCTAAGGATACGTTAACCCCTTAAGACATTTGCCCGAGTTATCTCGGGCTCTACATCAGCAAGAAAAAGGAAATAATTTTTTTTTTAATTTTTTAATTTTTTTAACTTCTGAGACAATTTTCATTGCCTAAAACATATATTTAAGTTTAATCTGTTTAAAAACTTTTAATATTTTTAGCAAACGCTGTAAGAAGAAAACCTAATACTGAAGGGGTTAAATTTGTTTGCATTATTATTTGTAGGTACTTACGTAAGCATCATTCTGAAGCGAATACCACCACAATATCTCAACTGGTTAGATAGTATCATCAGCTGACAGGAAACAAATTAGAGACATAGCCATCGAACCAATCGAAATATCGAAGTGCTATTTGCATTAAATTGATGCCTTTGTAAATATCCTAAATACCATTAAAATATATTTTCCGAATTCAGCCCCAAAGAGGTTTAAAAAAGAGTTAAATGTGTTTGCGTTTCACAATCGATATATATTGATTACATTGTTTTCGTATGGCAACATGATATTTGTTCAAGATTGATGCTAATCAAGTTACCTGAAGAGTAATATCAGGAATTTTCGGAATTCCCCACCTAAGAAGATGATAATGGGTGCAAAGTGATGAGATGTGTTTTTAATTAATCGTCGCTATATCTTGAACCCAACAGGTTATTGTCGTGTTTTTTTACGTCCAAGAGACGCCAATTAAGTAGTCTAAAATGTAGTACTAGGGTATTTCGAAATTCAGTCTCTTAGGAGGTGAAATGACTTGTAAATTGTTTTAGATAAATCTTCGACATATACCGAACCCATCGAGATAGTCCGTTTATTTTTGCTTCAGGACGATTATTACGTAAAGGGTTGTAAAATTGTTTTCAGATATTTGAAAATTGGAACTCTCAGCACTGTACAGGAGTGACATGTGATTCTTAATGAATGATCGATTTTGCTTTGACCCAGTGAGCTATCGTCGTGATATTTACTTCACTTGGATACTTGAACAAATATTTGATGTGTGAAATAAAGATTTTTCGAAATTCGACACCTAAAGGGGTTTAAAGGCAAATAATTTGTTTCCTGTCAGCCGATGATACTATCTAACCAGTTGAGATATTGAGGTGATATTCGCGTCAGAATTATGCTTACGTAAGTACCTAAAAATAATAATGAAGGTTTTTTATTTTATTAGGTAACTTAATTAAACAGAAAACTTTGTGTGTTAACTTTCAATGCAGACAATCCGAAAAGCAAGTATGATCAGCGAGAAATAAATTATACGGGAGTTTCTTTCTATAGCTCTATCAAGATGCGTTGTTGTGCAACCTCTATGAGCCGAGGAAATTAATAATTCATTTTTAAATGTATTATGAATAATTTCGACATTATGTGGCGCAGTTGTTTCTAGCTCCGATCTATTGTTCGGGAGGTTCTGGGCTGAATTCCTTCTAAAGGATGTGCAAACGTGCAAGTCTGACACAAAAAAAAAAATATTTGCAAGACAGATGAAATTAGCGTAATTTGGATGAAGTTGTTCAAAAGTGATGAAAATGGATTATGCAGTCCACTATCTACTAAAGTTTCCCGATAGAATCAGCTCACATATACCATCTCACTAATCTCAAGGCTGGGGCACCAAATATGTTTATATTTCAGCGAAACATTATCTTGCCAAAATTCCTTAATGCCACTTAAGTGTGCGTGGTATTTAAATGAACGCTGAAAACATCAATTTATTACTACACTTTTTTCGAAGTCAATGTGGATACAATACTTAGTTACAATCCTAGACAATGATGTTTGCCAATTGAATGAGTAAATGTTTATCCAGAATTACAACTTCGTTACGCGCGATCTCTTGTGCCGCAGTTAAATGCACGAGGTTCGTAACACTGGAAACAATTATGTTCAAAACTTTGGCTAAATCTATTGTCTAGGATTGATAATGTTTAATTTTCGCAAATTGGCTTCAAGAAACCTACAGTTATAGATTATTGCTTTTAGCGTCGAATTATGTGCCACGCCTTCTTAACTTCAAGTGAAAGTTTTGAAAAACAAATATGTTGTTGAGGGCACCATCACCAATGGTTGTGCTCAAGGGAAATCAGTCTTAATACCACGTAAACTACGTATTTTCTTCTATTAACGTCTTACAGAGGTAAATATACATATTACTGTCATTTGCGAGTCTAGAAAGGCATTGAGCTGTTAGTTCATTTGAGAAACATTATATTTCATTAAATTACATCTATACAACATTTTAAAGCTCACAACTCGTTTTGGTTGAAAATTGACGTATGTTGTTCCTCAAATGAGAGATTCAATTACCTCAGAACGTCAACTTTGCTGTGACTATAAATAAGGCCTAGGCGAAGTCACTGTTAGTGGCAGTGACAAACTTAACACTGCTTTTCGCGTGGATAGTTACAGCTACTTATCTTGCTGCAGAGTTAGCTCAACTTTCAGATTTGTCATTATAACGCTTGATGACTGAACTACCTATCTGGTGTACGGAGAAGTATCCGCTGTGAGTAAAAACGCGAGCAAAGCCGCGGGCGCACTAAGTTATAAAGTGACTGGGTCACTACTGAATGTCTAATAGAGGCTAGTTGTCGGGGAGAAGACAGCGCGCCAGTTGAGTGACTTGTGCCTAGAGGCTAGAGTGAGGCTTGATCGGTGTTCTGCGTCGTCCTTATAGTTTCCGTATGTCTAGGTCTCGAAAACGCGACAAGACCTACCAGGCGGCTACTGTATC
The DNA here is from genome assembly GCA_003012365.1 of Medauroidea extradentata. Classification (NCBI taxonomy): domain Eukaryota; kingdom Metazoa; phylum Arthropoda; class Insecta; order Phasmatodea; family Phasmatidae; genus Medauroidea; species Medauroidea extradentata. The sequence continues at coordinate 31,263 of PNEQ01069299.1, read as the reverse complement.
TAAGAACATCTCTTTCTCCTTTCCTAGTGACTATCCTCGTGTAAAGTTGCGTGAAACCGTCTCTGATGGCATTGCTGTCGACAAGACGTAAAACCTAATAAAAATGGAAAAGTCTGAACTAAACTGTCTTAGACAGGGAGGGGGTAGTAATGGAGGCATATAATATACGCATATTATTCTCAGAGCGAGACTTCCTTTAGGAGCTAACATGTTTGATTTGTATAAACGCAGAGAGAAAACATTCTATACACATGTGTAGTCTGGAGCAGAAAATGTCTACGCGAATCTCAATATAGTGTTGCCTCAGCACATACACTATAAACAGACAGGACGATACATCTCGAAAATGTTCTGTGCCAACATAGTCTTGAAAACGTTGTAGTTTATTACAACACATATGATTAGGTGATGTACGTCTGACACAACGTAGCTGTCTGCAAACCAATAACAGGCATCAAATATTACAATAGCGGGATTCTTATTGGATCAGTCAAATAGGGCAACAGCTCTACATGAAAGCGAAAGCCGGTCATCTTCAGCTAAACTGAACGTGCGTTGAAAACTAGCAAACAGTCAAGTTTTCCCGCGTTAAATCATCCTCTCTAACTATAAACCAATACCGGAGAACTTGTGCGATTCTGCAAGAACATCGGTAGTGCGAGACACGAATATTTCGCGTATTGAAGCTAAGTTTGAACGCCAAGTACCTACCTATATATGACTGTACCTTCTGTATTAGACGACAGCTGTTCTGACACACACGTGGAGATTTCAAGCCAATAGTTAATAATAACATGATTCGTGTGGATAACTCGTACTACCCGTCTGTACGGTTAGAAATCAGTGTGTATTCGACTTCGAGCAGTGAGTGTCTAGGAATGAGAAGTCTAAGCTGCTGCCAGATTAATATGCGAAATACTTGTGACCCTACTGGCTGTGTTTGCAGGTCATTGCAGTCCACTTGATTTTATTAATTTCAGACTAACGATTCCAACATTACAAAAGTGAGCATAACCTTACTTTTATCGACAAACAAGTTTTCTTTGCTACAATCTTAAACGGTGTACGCCAAATCTACAAATAAGAGAAATGTAGGCTATGTTAACCGAAAAGAAAAATGTATGATGTCAGAAGGTATTTACCAAAATATTAAATAGTTCCACAGATTGCAGGTTGGGTATCTATTTCGTACACTTGTCTATTTTATGAGTAGAGGCGTGAAAAATGTGCATGAACACTTGGCAGAAGGCTTTGATTCAGTGGCTTTTACACCCCTGTGCCCGCATTATAGGATAATGGAAACAGTACAGTTCATCTTATATCATTTCTTGATGATGTCCTTCAAGCTGTCTACCAACAGCAGCAGTCATATGAGCATACAGTATTTGATGTTGGATAATAACGTGATGTTTGCATGTCTTTACTTGTCCGGTATTAGTCTTTATATTGGCTGAAGTTTACACGTCGCTTACTGTGTAGGACAATAATAATAACAATTATTATTATTGATGTTATGTACCTTTGTTTGTGGCGAAGTTAAGGCTTTCTCCTTTTCTTACACTTAACCATGTGTACAGTGTTTTATTAGTTGAAACATGAATTTACAAATACATTACACATAAATTTCATCATTCTTGCAAAATACTCTTTAGTATTACTCAAATGTATTAATTTAAATCTACACTTACTATTATAACACACAATATCATCACTTATCACAAATAGGCCTATATAATAAAATATAATAAAGAAAGGGAGAAAGAAAAATATATATATATACAAATGACATTAGAGAATCAATAACTTCTACGCCTTTAGATGTTCGTTCGGTCCAGATAAATAGTCAACTTTTGTTTAAAACTGTTAAATATTTCAGTAGTTTTCGAATTATTCGGCAGATATTTCCATGAGCGGGCACCGGCGACTGTAAAATATTGGGGGGGGGGGGGGAATTAGACTTATGATTGGGCTGGTATGATATTTTTCAGTCTTTACCTCCGCCTAGTATAGTTGAGCGATGATTAGAGATGATGGTTTATCGCGTAAAAACTTGAATGTTTGCTGGATTTCAATACGTTTTGCACCATATTATTACTGACTCTCGCATGTACTGTACGTGGATCTGTTACCCTATTCCACTGAGAAAATAAGAATTCCGCTCTTGTAATATTTGATGCCTGTTTTTGGTCTGAATACAGCTACAGAGTGTCTCTAAGTACGGACCCTGTTTTTTCGCGAAAAGAATTTTGCCCAAGTTTGTTTCAGTGCCTTACGTGCACATCTGCAGTTCTGCTTCATGGTTATTGGCAGCGTGTATGTGTGTAAGAGCCATATCTAATTTGACTGAGCCAATTACAATAACTTTCCTGCAACAGCACACGTCTGTAATTTTCCGGTAGAATCTCAAGGCTCGTGACAGTTAAAATATCCAATCACTTATCATGAAGCAGAACTGCAGATGTGCACGTAAGGCACGGAAACAAAGTGAGGCAAAATTCTTTTCGCAAAAAAACAAGGGTCCCTAGTTATTAGACGCATATCACCCAATCACACATGTTGCGAGAAACTAGTGTTTTCAAGGGTATGTTTGTATCGCGATATAGGCCTGCCATTATCTCTAGTGACGGTGTATTCATAGGAACCCTTGATTTTCACGAAAAAAAATTTTGCACCCGTTTGTTTCAACGTCTTACGTACTCGTCACGGACGCGTGATGACGCAATAACATTGTTCTGAGTGGCAAAGTCAATTCAGTGACGTGAAGTCTTTACACGCGGACACGATGCCAATAACTAGAGACATGCGAAATTCGCGTTATTTTCTGACACCTGACTAGACTCCAAGTAGCCGATATTGTCGGGACTTGCCGCAGAGAATGCTTACACGGTAGAGAGGCCAGTCTCTGTAAAGTCGTAACACACGTAATTGACAACACACAGAAGTTTGTGGCCAATTTTATCGTAGATTATGCTTCGAGAGGATGATTTATCGCGGGAAAACTTGACTGTTACTGGGTTTCAACGCACGTTCAGTTTTCCAGAAGATGACTGGCTTTCACTTTTATATGGAGTTGTTGCCCTATTTGACAGATCCAATAAGAATCCCGCTGTTGTAATATTTGATGCCGTTATTGGTTTGCAGACAGCTACGTAGTGTCGGATGTACATCACCTAATCATATGTGTTGTAATTAACTGCAGTGTTTTCAAGGGTATGTTGGCACAAAACATTTTCGCGATATATTATCCTCTCTGATTATGCTATTATGTATAGGAAAGTGAAGTTTAGTCTGATACCAAGTGATAACGCGAAATTTGCATGTCTCTACCAATAACTAGAGCCCGGTAATTTTCGCGAAAAGATTTTTGCAGCGCTTTATTTCAGTACCTTACGTGCACACCTGTATCTCTGCTTTGTGGTCAGTGATTGGATGCCGTAACACCCAGCGTGTGGAGGTTAAATCCGCAAATCACAGACGGGATGTGTGGCAGTTATCCGTGTACTGATTGGCACAGTCAAATGAATAACGACTCTGCACAAAAACACTCTGTCAATAGCCATGAAGTAGAACTGCAGGTGTGCACGTAAGGCACTGAAACAAAGTGGGGCAAAAATCTTTTCGCGAAAACTACCGGGCCCTACCAATAACAACGAAGCTGGGCTGCAAAAGTGCACGCAAAGTATTGAAACAAAGAGGTGCAAAAGTTTTTATCGGGAAAATCAGTGGTGTCTTTTGTATTCATCTTTGTGTCCTGCGGTCGTACCAGGACCCAGGATGTTCCTGTGGCGTGATATTCCCCGCTCGCGTCCTTAAGTGTGATTTCCCCTTCAAATTGTATGACGTCATTAATCACGACGCCTTCTTGTCGCAGATCCTCGACAATGTAGTTCTCCGTGACAGTTCTGTCAAAGTCTTTGATCACTGCTTTGATGTTTGAGTCGTCGGTGTGTCTGTGTTTGTGAGTTAGAGCGGGATTTGTCCCGCTTTCTACCGCAAGGTGGCTTTGTTGTTGTGAGTCAAACGTGACTTGCAGCTATTTTCGATGTTACAGGATGTTTTTGAACGTGAAGCTTTGGTCGTTCAGTGACGTAGCATATTATTTTATGTACGAGTGTCGTAATGAACACGAACCAATACTCAGGTTGAATGTTTCTTTATTCTTACCTGTTTCAAAATTTGGCAAGATTTATTTTGATACATTACAATAGGGACATAGCTAAATACCTCACATTTCACTACAATAAATTAATAAAGCGTGTTTATTAAATAACTCCTAGTATGTATTTAATTAAATAATTCGCACTTAATCATAAAATGTAATGTTTCTATTTAATAACACTGTCAATAGTTCATTATATACTTATTTACCATACGAAGTTGAAACATTTTGGGGAAAAAAGGTGGCACAGCCATTTAAGTTCTAATAAAGTAATGATTTTTATGGGGTTTTCGTCACTTTGTGACATACTGTAAAAAACTTTATAAAATGTTTAGGAAGTTATTATCCCAGACGCAGTATGGGATAGTTACCGTACTTCCGTCTTGTAAATATGCAAATCTTTACAGTTGTTACAATGTATGTTTGTTAACTTTAGTATACATTTGACTGTTTTATAAAAAGGTTTAGGAGTGTTACCGTCGATGTCTGGGAAACTTTTCTACTTAACATACTTTCTTAGCACCCCTATACGCACGTCTGGTAAATTTACAAACTATTTTTTAGAGTGATCACATCAGTGGCTACTTGATTAAATAACGAAATCTGGAACATAGTTTTTGAACGTGTTTCCAACACGATTATGAACATTTAAACGTTAAATATTAAGCAATGAATAGTTGATAAAATTGTTTTAGTCAAAGTCATATACTCTGGATCAAGTATTTCTTGTAATCGCAGTAAATGTATATAAAAAATTCTCTGGAATGACACCGTTAATTTGGCCGCAATCAGTGTTTAATGTTTAGCTGAATATTCTTTGAACGTTTTAAACGTTAGGCCTACCACATGCAAACTCATGCAAACTCCTCTATAAATTACAATACAGTAGAACTTTTTCATTGTATGCTGGTACCTTTCACAGTAATTCTAATGTGTGGATTTTACGGGGAATATAACACCATACAAAATAATAATCATAATTACCCTAGTTGCTTCTTAATTGCACGTATGTTGCTACTTATTAACAATTCTCTCAACCTAGTATTTGATAATATATCACAAAATTATGTAATATGCTGAAGATATAGCGATATGCACAGGTTACGATCTTCCAATAATTTTTACACATAATTTTCTCGCGGTTGAATACTTAAACCGGAGTCCTTTCTGTTTTCTTAAAGGAGTTCAGCTAAAATTGAAATTGTTTTAATACAAGGTTTTTTTTTTTCAACCTCCGATAGGCTGTAATAAAAAAAAACGGAAATGAATTAGGAAATTATTTTAATGTCAAAGGAAACGTACATCTTTACTCTATTGTTCCACATAATCACCGTGCAGATTGAGGTATTTGTCGTACTGATACACCAGCTTGCCGATATCCTCTGCAAAGAATGATGCCTCCTGCCTATTCAGCCAGGTTTTAACAGTGTCCTGCAGTTCAGCATGGGTGTTGAAGCGTCGTCCTCCAAGCCACTTGTTCAACGTGGGGTAAAGGTGGAAGTCACTCGGGGGCCAAATCCGGACTGTAAGGAGGGTATTGTAATCTCTCTGTTCTTTTTTTTTTAATGAATATATATGTGTGAACGTGTTGTAGTGCTTTTTCTGTGATAACATATTATACTGGTAAAATACAGAACACTGATAAAACCGTCTACACAGAGAACACGTAATTATAAATAGCAAAGAAGTAAAATATAATAAAAATAAAAAAATTCAGCGGAAAATAGGTGCTATTCCCTACACTGTAAAGAAAAAATCAGTGAAAATTACCAGTAAGTACTGCTCTCAACCAGATACAACAAAACATATTCACAGCACTCACAAAAGCTTAAATATGAAATAATTATTGCAGAAACTGTAGTCAAAGTTCTATTAAGAAAAATAAATCTGTAATTTAATCTTTTACGGCTATTACATTTAAATTTGCTCAGTCGGTAGAATTTAAGTCTCTAAAATTATCTCAGACCTCTGGTTAGGCTTAGGTTCTCCTCAATTAATTGCCAAAAAACTGTAGAAAATTAGTATATCACTTTGAAACGTTAATAAATAATGTTAGAGTCCAAAGCAATACAATTTAAGACGTTTACACTGAATACAGTTCATAGAACTTATAGTAAGGCTCGTAAGCGTCTGTCTTACGCGTCATCCCTCGTCGTCTTCAAGTTCACTCCAAACTAAATAGATATTAACATAAAATTGCCTCTTCTGAACCTGGCAAACTTTTAAAACGACTTCTTGGACCTAGGATCCGATCCAATAGATCCCTAAAAATTACGATGACGGCAGGATCGGCGTCTCAGCAGAGAAGCCTGCCGTGGGACGACATGCCCTAGGAGCTTTCCAAGAAGAAGTGACGCTAACTTAAAACTCTTTTGCGGAAATCGCAAAAAAGAAAAATATCACGAATTCTCTTACTAAGAGAAATTAAAAAAATATATTATAGTTACTTACCACAGTAATCAAGGTTTTCTTTAACTTCCGTGCGTCATAGCACTCTGATAAATATATAAACACAAAACAATATTACAAGAAATATTTAAAAATTGAAATTATTAAAATTTGACAATTCTTGTACTGAAAATTATGACTTTAAATATATAAAATATGACTTTAAATTACATTTAGCATCAATCACAAGAGAAATTAATAAAGTACATCAAATAGATTAGGTACATAAATTATGAATATTTAATTTAGAAAAACAATTAATTAAAAATGTAGGCGGAATACTGTAGACATACTACAGTATCGGCAAGCTGGTGCATCGGTACGACAAATACCTCAATCTGCACGGTGATTATGTGGAACAATAGTGTAAAGGTGTACGTTTATTTTGGCATTAAAATAATTTCCCAATTCATTCCCGTTTTTTTTTTCTTAGCCGGTCGGAGGTTGGAAAAAAACCACCCTCGTAATATTCATAATTTTACAAGATATGATTAATTTTTTAGGCATACAATGTGCCTATTTTTTAATGTAATGACAATTTTTAGCTTTCATAGTTTTTGTACAGTGACGTGTTAAAGTCCAAATTTCCATAAGACGGTTTTATACTATAAAAGGAAAACCAACTGACATACAGTAATTAAATCCACACTGAAGGACTGCCCCGCGGGTTACACAAAGATATGTATATTATATTTTGTATTTTTAAATAATTATAGAAATTTGCATTTTTTTACATTTAGTATATTTAATACAAAAATTATGCTATTTTTGTATTAGTCTAAGCGTAGCCATTGGCGCTATTCTTCGGAAATTCAGTTGATTTTCCTTTCTAGTATAAAATAGTTTTAAAAAAATTTAGACTTTGACATGCTGGTACACAAAAACCATGAAAGCTAAAAATGTTCCTTATAGTAAACATTGTCATAATTCATGTCTACAAAACAAATAAAATCACGTACAAATATAAAAAAAATATTAAAGAAATTTACATTTTCTTTGAATATCCTTTTAAGGTTTGAATATATTGATTCATTCTTATACAAATGAGTAGAATGTGCAGAATACCTACTCTCAAGCGGCCAACAAATAACAATGATCGCGCATTCTTTTATCACGATACGTGGCTGTGCTTCTATCGCTGCTGATTTTCTGCTCTCTGGTGGCAGTTGGTACAACATTGGCGGCAGATAGAGCACGGGTCGTTGTTTGCTCGCCTTGCAGCATGTAATACTGTATAGCCGTGGTCAGCTGTATGTTATTTGAATTCGGTTCATCCTGCTTCCTTCAACATAAATAATAAAAATCTGTGTGTCCCACGGCGGTGTCTAATGAAATGACTGCGGTGGGGGGTGCTAGATGCTAAATGGGTATTTCTCCCGAGCCTCACATTTAATGGGGTCTAACTTTTTGGATCAAAACTATGAACGATATTGTAAACTGATGTGCTCTTTTAAGGCTTTAAGTAAACCGGTATGGTTGCTGATAAATACATTTTTAAGGGAAAAGTGCATGCAAAGACTTCAGCTATGTCCAGCATTGCCGAGGTCAGAGCAATGACAGCGCAGCCAATATTTCAGGAGAGCATCAAGGCCCACAATCGCACATTATCACTGCATTTAAAAAAAAACCTCAAATTTAAGATTTTCCGGGCGTCACATTCCCATTAATTGCCATTTAGTTTCCTATTTGCATGATATATTCAACGATGTCATTAGATATTGGCAGCCATATTTGTACCGTTGTTGTTCACCTTGGCAAATCGTAAACATATCTTCTCAATAAGGACCTTGTTAAAGACTTTGGAAAGTTAACCAAAAAATCTAACAGATTAAAGATGAAGTTAATGCCTTAAAAATTAACTGATTTAAATTAAAAGATAACTTTCAAAATATTAACTGATAAAAGTTAAACTTTAAAGAAAATTAACTGATTTAAAGTTAAAAGTTAATGTGTCCAAAAATATTTGTATGGAGTAATATAAAACGTTACACATGCATGACCACATTACCAAGAAATTCTAAATTTTAACACCTTGAAAACCATTAAAAAAATTTGCTACTTCTTTCAGTTTCTGAAAAATGAAATAAATTCCCTGTCACTGTGACACAGTAAAAGTTAAAATTAAAAACCATTCAAAAACAAATTAAGGTTATATTTACAAACTCTGTAGGCTGCACCAGACCAACAAAGTAAATCGCGCTCTTCTTTTGTTCCTTCGTTTCCGAAAAAAAAAAAAAAAGTTGTTTGCTATGTTACCTACCTGCTGGTCGAGACAAACGATACTGTGGCGCCACCTGCTGTAACACGTTCGTTTGACTCAGCTCGCATCATGTAGCTAGTGCTAGGTGTATAAATCGAAAATGCTATTTTTTATGTTAGTATTGTGTTGGTGTTGGACTCTGAAGGCATCCAGTTATTTTCTAGCTAACTCATCGGTTTGCATAACTAACTCGTTACTTTTAATCGTTAGCCAATAATTTTAACGATTAAAAGTATAAAATAAGCTAGTTTCGAAAGTAACGATTAAGTTAAAATGTTACCAAAATTTTTATCGATTAATTTTAATCGTAAATTTTTTTAATCGTAAATTTTTTTAATTGTTAATCCCAAGTCTACTCGTAACGAGTGTGAGCTGCTCCCTACATACAATATAGGCTCCCTTCATAACGGAACCTAAAGCTACGTGTACCTTCATCTTCTCTTACAGACCTACAGTGGAAGGTGGCCAGCGGGCTTATTCTGTACGGCCAAAGTAATGTTGCTTCAAACGCAAACTGCCTTAGCTTCGAGTTTACTACGAAAGTGATTCTGTACGGCCAAGTTGCGTTAGAACTCGTTTACTCGGAAGCAGATATGAAGGAAAATACTGAAGCAAATGTGCGCGGGTATCGGAGGTTGCGCAAAGCCCGGAATTAGTTTAAGTTGCTTAATAACTGTTATAAATAATTACATTGGCTGAGACTGTGATATATAATAACTCTGCAGTGTATGCATTCACGAAAAAAGGCCCTTGGTTTGTCAAAAGTTTCGTTGCTAAGCAATGACTGAGCTGTATGTTGATACATTATACTGGTACACACAGTAGCGTACAAGATGCAAGGTACTAATTCTCCAGTAACCCCCATCAGTAGGGCACGGTAGTTTTCGCGTTAATATTTTTGCCCCACTTTGTTTTAGTGTCTTACGTGCACACCTGCAGTTCAACTTCATGGCTATTGACAGAGTGTTTTCGTGCAGAGTCGTTATTCATTTGACTGTGCCAATCAGTACACGGATAACTGCCACACATCCCGTCTGTGATTTGCGGGTTTAACCTCCACACGCTGGGTGTTACGGCATCCAATCACTGACCACAAAGCAGAGATGCAGGTGTGCACGTAAGGTACTGAAACAAAGTGCTGCAAAAATCTTTTCGCGAAAATTACCGGGCTCTAGTTATAAATAATTACATTGGCTCAGACTGTGATATATTGTAACTCTGCAGTGTATGTTTTCACGAAAAAAGGCCCTTGGTTTGTCAAAAGTTTCGTTGCTAAGCAATGACTGAGCTGTATGTGGATACATTATACTGGTACACAGAGTAGCGTACAAGATGCAAGGTACTAATTCTCCAGTAACCCCCATCAGTCTCTGCAACACTACTGCCACGTGCACAAATCGTGTAGTCGGTGTCAATACCGCACGTCTTGGAACACGACCACGCTATGCAATTGGAAAGCACCACCTGTAAATATAAAATCACGAATCTGAGATCAAATGTATGACTTTGTTTAGCCTCATTAGTAGAGGCGGCTCGTGGGTTGTTGCCAGGTAGGGCTGCAGTTGCCAAGAACTGTACAGGGTTGTGCGCTAGTTGACTCTACAGCAACTGACACGCTGATGTGCAGGTGCCCCTACTACTGAGTGGTCACAAAACATCTAGAAGCTGGCAAATATTTCATGGTCGTTGGTCTACGGCGCGTTCATCAAGAATGTACAGTTCCGACTATCTGCAGCCCCACCTGGCAACAACCCTCGAGCCGCCACTGATCATCAGTTGTTTTTCGAAACTTGTAAATGCGTTGGGCCCAGCCCCAAGAAATCACTGCTTAGTTGATTACTGAAATGTCGTGAATAAGTGGTTTTAACATTTGAGATGTCACCAAGGTTGTTTCAACATTCCTGCAGACTTGGTTTGATTGATTTTAGAGAAGCTTTAATCTGACAAGAGTCAGTTCGTAAACTGTAAACAATGCGTTCCGTTGAAGACTGTGAGCATGCCACTAAGACATAGGCACTATGAATAGTATTCCACATTGCTATTGTGACGCAGAAAGTTGTTATAAAATTAAGCAATTATTGGGTCAACAAAATCATAAAAATACAGGCTACTGACGAAATAATCTATTATTTTTAATAAACCATTTATTTAAAAAATGTTTGTCAAGCAAATGTGACACATCCTAACGCAAATGTAGTAATAATATATATTTACTAAACCGTTTCGATTTGTCTTTGGAAGTAGACGACCACAGGTGAGACAAATGGAGATATTAGGCTAGGATGAGACTACAGTATCTCACCAGGCTTACCAGGGATTGTGGGTGAAGGAACAAGCACAACGCCCAGTTATGAACCAAGGGAAGTGACAATACATTTCACCATCCCGGCCGAGCATCAAACCCGTAACCTCTTAGATCCATTGGCCAGATGCTCTACCACTTAGTCAGCGGTCAATGTATTTACAGAATTCAAAACCAGTTTACTCAAAAGAGAGTGATATATAATGTTATGGCCATTGTGAAGAGCAGACTTTTGCGGCAAATACATTGACCTGACTTTACGTTGTTATAACCACAGCTTTCAAGTGGTAGTTAATATAATAACAGGGATGTGAACAGATAAACACAGGTCTGCACGTGAAATATCATAATTTACAAGAACTATTATCCGTTGGAAGGGATGCGCATTGATAACAATGGAGGTAGATAGTATTTATCATAAAGTTAGAAGTGTATTTATTTGAAAGTAGGAGGTAAAATTCATCGCATAGTTATAGCGTATCACTATTGCCTAGATACAAGAACGTTGAAGGAATTCTGTGACGGAATTATCTCCGCACAGTCGTTTATATTCATTTTGTTTTCAAGGAGCCACGGTTAGCTCAGTGGTTAGAGTAATCGCCACTCACCAAGGCTACCTGAATTCGATTCTCGGCGAGGTCGGTCCCCGGATTTCCGTATGTGGGTAGGGCCGGATTTAAGATTCTAGGCGCCGTAGGCCAGTCAGTCTAAGCGACCCCGCAGCCTCGGTTTTCCATCATTCCTTAACAACTGGCATCCTTTTCCCGTTTTGAACACCACATTATTTAAAACTTCTCTTCTCTGACCTCTCGCTGTATATAGGCCGTAATAATAGTAATATTACAATAATAATTCAACTTAATTGTAATACAGTTATTTGAAAATAATTAACTGGATTGGTCATAGAACAGGTAACTAAGAGAAACAGCATAAGTCAACAATGCCAGAAGTGAAGTCAATTAAACATTTTTACTCATCGTTATATTGGTACTTTTAAAAATAGTGATGGAAAGTTCTCCTTGCTAAAAGTGCGCCCTTGTGGAAGTTGCGGCCTAGGCCAGGGCCTAGCGGGACTATTGGTAAATCCGGCCCTGCGCGTGGGTATCGTGTCGGTCACTGCCGTTGATTGGCGGGTTTTCTCGGGGATGTCCTGTTTTCCTCGCCCATACATTCCGCATTCCAGCGTTGCTCTATACTCACCCCATGTTATCTCTCACCAGCGCAAAATACCTAGCGTCAAATAGTATTTTTAATAAATACATTACGCGACAAAAATGTTTGCTCAGAAAGAAGAAAGTTGCTTTTCTTATTTTTTTTTTTTTTATTATTGAATTCGAGAAACCTACAGTTTTAAACTAATGCTTTTACGTACCATACCCTCTTAAGACGTGACAGCCAAAAGTTCAATCACCTTTGTGTGGATCTTGTACGCAGGTAACAAAGGAAATTTAAACATTCCCTCAAGGTCACTCATAATATTTCCATCTCCCAATCAAATAGCATATACTTGTGTTCACTCTAAACTGTGCATTGCCAAATTGTACCTCCAACCGCAGTCTACCTGAGAGAACTTTCATTTCGAACATCGAATAAACATTCAATTTAACGAAACCGTTACTGATGCAAATGTTGTTGATTGATTTTCTGTGGACATGTTTGCAATACAAACGTGGTAACTACTTTATATATCTGAAACTCTTGATAGTCCTCATGAGTAAACAAGGAAATTAAAAAACTCCTGACGTTAGATTGCAGCAGGTCTATCGCAATGGTAATCACAACCAAACAAAAAAGTGTTTTTATTAAGTTATTGTGTTCTGTAGCTGGCCCATGACACCGTAGTGGTCAAGCCGCCCGCCTCCCACCACGGCGACGACGGATCGAATCCCAATTGGATCGGAACTTCATTTTGCATACGATAAACGTGGGAGGCTGTCGTTTGCCAGCGGGTTTTCTCAGAGTTCTCGCATTTTTATAGTCATTGCTTTTCGCCAAAGATTTACTTTCATAAGTTCATAAAATTTTAAGATATCAATTATTTTTTCAATTTAATGAATTATTGATCGTTACGTTTTGTCGACAGCGAGGTCATTAGAGACGGCCACACACACATTTGCCCAAGGACAGGAGCTTGGAAAGGAATCTGCCACTGTCTTTAAAAAAAACATCCCAGTATTCAACTGGAGCGATTTCGGGAAACCATGGGAAACTGAAATCATGGTGGCCGTATCCAGGTGTCAAACCCGTGTCCTGTCGAACACAGGTCCAACGTCTTACCGCTGCGCCATTTCGCTCGGTCTTAAGACATCAATATTAGGTGACTTAAATATCTTCCTCTCGCTCATATTCGTGAGTTCTAAGAAAATAGGCACCACTATGTTTGGTTTCGCCTATTCGTAGGAACAACACTATTTCGCAAGTCCAGTTAGAATCCACTTTCCTACGTATACTCAAGCCCCGTCTATTCGTTTATTGTCTGCTGTTCCACTGAGTAGCAGTAATAGGCAATTGGTCGAGGCTAGAGTATACACAGAACAGTACATTCTAACATGTAGATCACGAAATTCACGAAATCTTCCTGTCCTTACCTATTTAAAATCTTTAATCAGAAATCCACTTTAAATCTGAAAAACAAAAATATAATTCATTGTATCATATGCGTTAATGCATTTCGACAATTTGGTATCATCTACCTTGCAGGCACGAAGACTAATTATGACAATAAAAACTAATTCATTTCTCAATATATTGATTATAACAATAACACTGTCACATATAATGTATTGCTACAGACTTTTAAGTATGCTATACGCGATATAATTGTTATACCTATGTTTTCACAAAATTTATTTACGATTGCTCAAAAAGAACATTTTTTTTGCATTGCAGTTTTCTAAATACAATTTTAGGCACGCGTGAACATTTTTTTAAGAGTTACCTTTAAACCGTAACCATTGAGAATAAATTAAGTTTAACATTGATTTCCGATTTAAAATCTGTGATCATAAGCTAGGTATACAGGGCCCTTAGTAGCCGGGTATCGAGCGCAGGTACGGTTGACATGAGGTACATGTCTAGCGTTAGCGGAATAAGAGGGCGTAACCACGGGAACATCACTAGAAAACTCGCAACATTGTTTGTTTTGAGATAACCTAAACAAGTATAAGAAAAATGTCGGAAGTGTAAATTCTAAAAAAGGAATAAAGTATTACGTCGTATTATTTGAAACAATAAGAACCCACAAAAGAGGTTTATATGAACACAATGAACTTTGACCTTGGAAATATCAGTTACAGCGAAATGTGAGTTGATTCCCATCTGCTTACATTGTCCATTGTAGGAGGCTGACAGGCTGACCGCTACTCCACTGCGGTTTCCGTTTGTTGCAGGGTCACGGGCTCATTGATAAACTAAAGTTCTGAGCGATATTGGCATTAAGAGTGAAAGTCGGATCATGGTGACTAAATTTGAAGCCAAAGCAACAGATAATTTTTTGATTTGAAAAAATTAGGATACGTAGTAAAATTATTTTTCAGCGCATACATGTGATGATTCTATAAGTGTATATATATACATACACACACACTCACTACGTTTCAAAATTTTACAAATATTGCTTGCAATAAACAGCAAGTGGTCATAAAGTGCTGCAGAAAAAAATTAGTCATTCCAACAAAATGAGTGTTTTTATATTATTATTATACTGGCTTTAGAGACGCGACTCAGCCTCGAAAATCAAAATAATAATATCAACAATAGCCGTGAAAACCTGCAACAAGTAAGACTTGTTTGGACTTTTGATATTGAACACGCCTGAGAGATAGGGGAGAGAGTTTTCCACTTAAGAGCCGGCTTCACTAAGCATGCTGAATTTCTCTTAGCTTCTTCCGAATTAAAATTTTGGCGTCATTTATTCTAAAATAAATTTTAAATGGAACTTAGCTTATTACTTAGTTTTTCATCATGCACACTGTATTCTAAATATTAAAGTGCATTTATTTTCCGATTAAACTAATTAAACATTTAAGATAATTATCTGTCACCGTGTGAGAACAACTAAATGTCTCCCAGTAACACTAATTTGCAACTAATCGTGTAATGTAACGTTTCTGTAAAGAGACATTGCCGGTAATTCCTCTCACGCTTCATTAATTACACAAAAATTTATAATTGTAACAAACGAGGCGCCATGGACTCTTAAAGCTAGCAGGAACATGAGCAATGTCTGTAGTTGAATGTTGGTAGCAGAGCTCTGGTGTAAGCGCTCTGAAGCAGGACAAAGCTCTGACGTGGCGATTAGCGTCGTAGAGCAGGAAGCCACGTAATGGAATCAGAGCTACTCCTCAAACACTCGTGGCACCAGGGGGATGGGGGTGAGGATATACATCGGCAATGCTTCACGCCCGTAACCATCGCGTGGATTATCCACCATGGCAAGGGGCGGGGGAGGGGGGTGCTCGATGCATATCAGGCAGTTTATTTCTCCTACAAACCGGGGCGGGCGGACTATCGACCGGCGCGGCGCGACGCCGTCACGAAAATTCGGGCGCGAACGAGCGTGCATTATTCAGGAACGGCGCGCAGATGCCTCAGATAGAGGCGTGTTTGGGAGAGGAAGGGGGAGGGGCGTCCAAATGACCCCTCGGGGCCATGAATAAGTGAGGAGACACGCGGCGTCAATATTTGATAGCTGTGGGGTTCGTTGGGGTGAGGGAGACACCACCGACCTTGAAGGAATGAAACGCTGTCAACTACTCTCTGTTGACGACCTCGGAACAAGGTCACGACCTTGCGAGCTCATCTCAATTGCGCTGCAGGATAAATCGATGCTCCCGACCAATTTTTTTTTTAATTGCAGTTCTTTAGGCCTGATTTACACATTGGCCCAACATCTGACCTAGGAAGAAATCAACAGATGTGTAATTGGCCGATCTTGGGACGCTGATTATGCGTTGGAAGCACTGGCCAATCATCGTCGGTTTTTCATCCAAAGTCAAAGGGAATGGCGTATACATTGGTGTTGACACACTGGTGTACGCATTGGTGTTGCGTGTTTTCGATGATTCGTAGTTTGGGCGGGAAATTAGTGCTTAAAATCGATCAATGGCCCAACGTGAGAAAGATTGAACTATGCCAGGTGCGGAACCTTCCACACAAACTGCATGCGAGTATAAATTCGGCAGTAGATGCACGATAAATGATCAAACAATTTGTTTTACTATTCTACAAATGTACACTCAGCGTAAAAATTATTTCAGCATCTGTCACATATACTTCACCCATCACAGCCGCGGCTCACAATTGCCGATTAAAACGACCATACATAAATTGGACCAACGTGTGAATTACAACTGGCCATCCCTTGGTTGTTGGTATTTAGTCCTTCCAAGATTAGCCATATATATTTGGCCAACATATACATCCGGAATTACACACGAGCAACTTCCTTGTACGCGTAGGTGTACACCCTCTAGTTCAAGCCGAATTATCGTGTGTCTGGCTGATTTATGTGCAAGTAGCGTGCCTGCAAGGTATTGCATTCTAGCTAGAATATTTTAGAGACGATTCTATTTTTCATGCACGTTATTGTGCAAGTCATTTGTAGAGACATGCAAAATTTGTGTTATTTTCTGACAGCTGACTATAGACTCCAAGTGACTATAGGCACGCTCGATCTCTCCCGCTGGCCGATATCGTCCTGACTTGACGCGGAGAATGCTTACACGGTAGAGAGGCCAATCTCTGTAAAGACGTAACACACGTAAATGACAACACCTAGAAGTTCGTGTCCAATTAATTGAATAGCATATTACGCTCTGTTATGTACAGGAAAGTGAAGTTTAGTTTGCTACCAAGTGATTGCGCGAATTTTGCATACGTCTAGTTATTTGTTTGTGTTTCGTGTTTGGCATATAAACGTACAGGCAATAGGAAACTAATACCGTGTATAGTCACAACACAAAAAAAAATTCACATTTTCGCATATCCTGGCATACAGACACAGTCAAGCCAACATGCAAGTGGTATTATGTGTACTAATCCTTCCGATCATTCTAAGTGCTTGTACCTATTAATAGGGCCACGTTTTTGTCGCGAAAAGATTTTTGCCCCACTTTGTTTCAGTGACTCACGTGCACATCGGCAGTTCTGTTTCAAGGTTATTGGCAGCGAGTCTATGTTCAGACACGTTTCTCATTTGACTGCACCAATCAGAATAAGATTATTGTGAGTCTGTAAATCTGTAATTTGCCAAGGCCAGTGAGAGTAAAATCGTCCAACCACAGACGATGTAGCAGAGCTGCAGGTGTGCACATGACGCATCGAAACCAAATGTTGCAAAAATCTTTTCGCCATAAAATCGTGGCTCTACCTATTAAGAGGAGTGTCTAGTAGTTTAAAATTTCGGTGATTGACGCATGGGAACAGCGGAGCGGTAAGAGCCAGATTACTTCGCTCGACGGGAAGCATATCGCCTCTATTCACAGCACTCCAAACTGGCGTGCAATGTTTTCCTTGTAGTCTTTTTCTTGGAGAACTTGACGGGGTGAACTTGCAATTTTATCTTCGGATAGCATGAAGTAAAGGCCGACGCATACATCTTGTTTTGTACTTTACTAATTCATGTGGTATTTTCTGAATCACAGCAGTCCAAATGTACAAAAAAAATTATAATAATTGTTATTTTGAATGGCCCGAAAATTACTTAAGCGTGCCGAATTTTTAAATTCATATACGTGTAGTTTCAAATGTGTGTTGTTTTCGTTGATAAATGTAATATGAACTTACGTAAAAAAAAAAAAAAAAGAATACGCGTGACTCGATGCACGCGCCAAAAGAGAACTTCTCTTAAATGTGACTACCCTTAGTTTGCAGCGTAAATAAAGGTGGTTACACAATTGTAAACCTTAGTATCTAACTTTTAACACATGACTTTACGATACCTTTTAATAAATGGCTTCTTGCGAGATCATACACAATGGCGTCGCCAAACATAAAGTCAAGCAGCCGTAACTTTGCGTTTCCGATCAACTGAAAATTATGTGAAAGTAAATATGGCCATTTGCAAAGAACCAGCTGGTTATGTATGTTATAATAAAAAATCTTTATTAATGAGCATAGTTTTATTCTCCAGAACTAGGATTTCATGAAAAATGTAACAGGTACGTCTTAAACGTATTCGGAAAAATTTGTCAATACCGTTCGATGATAGATGGCGCTGCTCGTGTTCTGCAAAACACTATTACTGGGCTTATTTTTGAAATATCTACGTGATCACTGTAGAAAAATTTAAGGTAAATTTACTCTACATGTGATGATAAATTACTCAACACGTGTCAAGGAAAGTTACTCAACTGGTAATGTAATGTTTCATTACGTATTGGCGCAGTCCTCTAGGAAAATTTGACATAACGCGCGAGCGAAACTTCCGAGTGGTTTGTGTGGCGAATACACTACCTTGCGGAAATTTCCACACATATTCGAAAATCAGATTTCCCTCTCAAGGTTTGGGAATATTACCATACATATGATGAGTAATAATACTAACTTTTTTTACAGTGTGCTTTTATGGCAAATATATGATGCTTTAAATCACACTATTTTTCCGTTTCAAAGAACAGACTCTCAATCGTTTTTCAACTGTCGTCATTTTAACTTTACGTTTTAATTGCGTATTGACGAAATACCTGGAGTAACAAAAACGCAAAGTCAAATGTTAAAGTAATAAATTGTGTAGGCCTTAAAACGGGACTTTACTTGCACTTCTAGTCACAGAACTGACTACACACACACGTTTTATCCACTGGCAAGCACGAACACAGAAAATGGAATTGCGCCGAAGCTTCTGTTAGGCGCGTTTTGCACCCATACTGTGACTTCTTGCACGCATTTATGTGCGTTATTTAATTCCACTATAACCAGACGCTACCCATGTACATATTTTACGTTATGTAATCGCTTCACGTGACCTACCCCAATACCAGGCGATCGTGGGAGTTGAAGAAATGTTCTACTTTACGTTGTCTTTACGTCTCTTCTACAGCGAGGTAATCTTATTAGACACGCTTCTGGACATGGTCTATGTTGGAACCATCGCATTTCTAGAAACCTTAGAAAACCTATATCAGGATTCCTGGAGTATGAAATCGAACATGAGGCCTTCTGGGTGCGATTTAAACGTGTTTCGATTACGCTATTTGGCTCGGCAAGTTTGGGATATTCTTTCCATGAGCTAGAGTTGTGATTTATTGCTGTCTAACATTGCTGTTCATTTATGGCAAGGTGGGTAAGCTGGCCTTCATAGTTGTCCTCGAGGGGATGACTAGCACCAGTTTAGAGACTATTGCTGACAGGTTATGAGGCAAGGGTAAACCTCATAATTCTCTCACTCTAGACGTCCAGCCTGATTCTTGTGTTCTGATTATACAGATTTATATTGATGACATTATATTATTGTAGCAAATTCTTGCTATCGGGATTATCTACGACTCCAACTTTGAAGATTTTAAACTTTGTGTATAATGTGTACAAATGCAAACATGAATGTCGATTTTTCTTTAATGTATTAGTTTTAAAAATATATAATTACGGAATTAAAATTAAATTATTAAAAGATACAAACATGGGGATTGTTATAAGGAAAGCTGGTTGCATGTTCCCTATACAATTACTAAGAAGTACATTTACTATTTAAGGAAGATCTGGGACGAATTCAATTATCTTACTTTCTTAAACAAGTTATTGTTCTTTGTTAACAGAAATCAAATATGTTATTATGAAAGTGTTACTTAAAGTATGTGTTATGTCTTTGCTGCTAGGTAGTTATTGTGTGTGAGTGTTGTAAAACATTAATTTAAAATGGCAAGCTTCCAAGAAGTTGTATGACCTGATTTATAATAGGTTATGGGCCCAGACATGCAGAGTCAAGTTTCTTAAAAAAAAAAAAAAAAAACAGGTTCGTGGATATGCTATAAGATTACCTGGTTGACAATTGCTTAAGAAAAACGGGATCGCGAGTGTGGAAACAAAATCGGTAAAAGCGTTACCCGGTCGTGAAATAGAAGTCGCCCAATGGAAATCGACAAAAGTATTGTGGTTTTAAAGGGTAAAAGTAACTGGAACACGTGGAGCTTTCAAATCAAAATAATTATGGCAGCCAAATGTTGCTTAGATGTCGTGGAACGGGATTTGAAGCCTAAGGATGAGACATCGGCGGACACAAAAGAATGGATGCAAAAGGATATTAAAGCTCGCAAAATCATTGTTACCAGAATGAACCAAGTCACCATAAAACAAATTTTGACACGCTCAACTGCACATGAGATATGATGCAATTTGATTTCTATATATGAAATGTAATCTGCTGTTAGCCTGCATTTTCAGCGGCAAAATTTTTTCAGTTATTCGTATGCAGAGATAGGAATCGCTCGTCACGTTTCAGAAATCCAAGAATTGGCGTTCCATTTACGTCAAGCAGGAGAACCAGTGTCAGACCAAATTATAGTAACAAAGATTCTTATGTCATTGCCACCTAGATTTAAATTCTTCCGTACATCGTGGGATTAGGCACCTTCAGAGAAACAAACATTAAATTAACTTCTCGGGCGTCTTTTAATGGAAGAGGAGAGAATCGATGAAAGTGCAGATTCTAAAGAAAACACAGCCCTACACACATGTACAACAGTTAACGACAAAGCTTGTGCCTGCTTTCATAAAAAAGGTAAGCCAGACTTTAAGAAGGAGCACTGTGAACCTAATAAGCCTGTCTGTTTTTATTGCAATAAACCTGGACATTTCATAAAGGACTGCTATTTTAGAAAGAATAAACAAAGAGTTAATAAGTTTCAGTCAGATTCCCTTGTTTGTATGGCATTATACAGTAATAACGTCACTAATGCTGAATGTTGGTACCTTGACAGTGGTGCATCCGATCATATGACTTGTCATGCAGACTGGTTTAGCATATTTCGACCTATGAAAAGGAACGTCAAAATAGGTGATGGTAAACTGTTGGAATCCACAGGTGTTGGTAACATAAGTATTGCTGTATTTTATGGACATGAATGGAAGAAAACCATTATGAAAGATGTCCTATGCGTTCCGGAGCTGATGTTAAATTTTCTGTCTGTAGATGTTGCAATGAACCGTGGTTCCACTGTTGTAGGAAATACGGGAAAGTGTATAATTCAGATGAATGGAAAAGTGTGTGCACTGGCTGAGCAAGTGGAAAATTATTTGTTGTAAAAGTCAGAGTCTTTACCAGAAGTGCGTTGACTGCCCACTCTGATAACAGTTTATGTACATGGCATAAAAGGTTTGCACATCAGAGCATTCCTCATGTGAAAAATGTTCTGGACAAGTTTAACATTAAATTTAATAATGAGAATAACAGTCACATCTTCTGCCAGGACTTTGTTATGGGCAAACAGCATAGATTACCTTTTCAGAACAGTAACTCAAAGACGACTAAACCACGTGAACTAGTTCACATAGACTTGAATGGACCAATGGAAGAAAATAGTTTTGGTGGGGCGAGATACTTTCTGATGTTTAAAGATTATTTTTCTCACTACCGCACTGTGCCTTTTTTTAGGCATAAATCAGAAGCATTTGACAAGCTAAAACAATTTTTATTGAGAGCTGAAATTGATACAGGATTCAAGGTTGAAATTCAGAGAAGTGACAATGGAACTGAGTTGGCCAACAATGAAGTTGAAGAGCTTCTGGTGGCAGAAGGTATTAAACATAAAAAATCAGTGGCCTTTGCACCTGAACAGAATGGCAAAATTGAGAGGGAGATGAGGACAATTGTGGAATCAGCTCGAACCTTGCTGTCTTCATCTGACTTGTGTAAGTCGTACTGGGCAGAAGCTGTAAACACAGCAACATATGTGATAAATCGTACAGGAACAAGTTCAGTTAAGAATAAAACACCGTATGAGCTCTGGATGGGCAAACAATGCAGGATAAACCATCTACAAGTTTTTGGATGTGATGCCCAAGCAAAATCGTAAGAAATGGGATCCCAAGACAGAAAAATGAATACTTCGAGGGTTTAGAAGTAAAACTACCCAAGTATTTTATCTCCGAAATTGAGATATTGCAGCCAAGTACTGCGACTATCACTCTCCACGTGTGGTAACAATACCCACGCCTTGACACCTTTTCTCTCATAGAAGTACTCTTATTTTCAGCTTTGTAGAATGGTTAGGTTAATTTTGGTTAAGGTTTTCCGAAAGTTACTGAAAATGGACTTGGGTAGTTTTACTTCTAACCCCTCGATTTGTAGGTTACGAATAAAACACAAAATGCTACAGAATATATTTTCCTGGCAAAAATAAAGTTGTCATTGCAAGAGATGTTATCTTCCATGAAAACAAAGGCTCTAGCTTTCAAGGTGTGGAAGCCTTACCTAGGAGTACATTTGACAGCACATGTCATGAATATGAAGAAACTGGTCAAGATAACCAAGTACAGTCCAATGAGAATACATGCCTGCCCTTTCCATCAGACGATAGTTCACCAGAAGACTTTATTGGTTTCGATAATGGAGAGGCTGATGATGGAAACGAGATCCAATTCCAAGGACGGCATATCGAGGCCTTACGACGAAGGAATATGCTAAAACCGCCAAAAAGGTTTGAAGACTATTGTTGTTTTTCCTCAGGTTCCTTAACCGACTGTTTGGCCTATGATGCGTTAAATGGCGCAGAAGCTCGCCTATGGAAGGTAGCAATCGAAAGGGAACTAAGTGCACTCAAAGATAACAACACTTGGAGTGAGGTGGAATTACCACAGGGTGTGAAACCAGTACAAACAAAATGAGTCTTTAAGGTCAAACCAGAAAATGGTAATGAACCAGCACAGTACAAGGCACACCTTGTAGCAAAGGGGTTTCAACAAAAGGAAATTTTCGACCCTTCAGAAATGTATGCACCTGTGGCAAAATTGCCTACTGTCAGCATCTTCAATGCTGTGGCATTGAAACTCAAAACTACGATCTACCAACTTGATGTTAAAAATGCATTTTTGAATGGAAGAATCGATGAGGATGTATATATCTACAAACCATGATAATAGGGAAGATGGAAGTAAAGTCTTGAAACTACACAAGTCCTTATACTGACTAAAATAGTCTCCAAAGTATTGTAATGAGGCATTTGATTGTTTCATGATAGAGCAAAAATTCAAGAGAGCCAAATCTCATCACTGTTTATATCACAAACTTGGGCATAACCAACGCATGTTCATGTTGTTCTATGTGGACGACATATTGTTAATGGGCACTGATGAAAAAGCTATTGAGGAAATGCGAAGCCGACTAGGGTGCCACTTTCAGATGAAGTACCTGGGAACAGTCCAGGAAACGGCAAGTTCAAGAGATGTGAAATTAAAGCCAAAATGTAAACTTAAAAACCATTCATTACGTCTGAAAGTTACAGAATAGATTGAATAAAGCGACCACCAATACGCTCAAGCCTCACACAGGCGGTGCATGGATGCTTAAAATGTTCAATATGTAATCAAATAAATGTAAGCTATTTTACACATACGTTACCACAATTAGGCACGTTATACTGAAACCAGTTAAGGGCGTTCACGTGGCAGAAATTCATAATTGTATTTTTGCACGCCATAGTGATCGCTTTATAGACGTTACTTCTCACTTCATTTTCCACTTGTAAAAATTTGTTAACTCTCATAGTTTTCCCATAGTGACATGACTTAGTTAGGATTTGCAAGTTACGGCAACACAGTAATAACAAAAACCAAGTGTCTTACTCGAATCAAATAAGTTACACAAAAGTTATATATTATGGGGAATATGCTAAACATATTTAAATATATACAATGAGATACCTCTGTGCTTTTAAAAAAAATCTGAAAGTTATGACAATTTACATTATTTATGGCAATTAAAAAAAATACTACGGGACTGTTTTGCGTTATTCTAACTATTTTAGCAAATTGCCCATAATACCTCATTTCAGAGTAAATCATGTCATTCGAGTAAGACACTTGGTTTTTGTTATTACTATGTTCCCGTAACTTGCGAAATCTGTCGTTGGAATACTGCTACGGAAAAACTGTAAGAGCTAAAAAATTTTTACAAGTGGGAAACGTCGTCATATGTATGTCTATAAAACGAACACAATGTCGTGCAAATATAAAATTATGCATTTTTTGCCACGTGAACACCCTTAATAGGTAATTGCTAAGTGGGGGTGTTTCTGTTTAATGAAAGACGTCATTCCAACTATTGTGGCGTTACTCTACATGGTTTAAGGTGAGGCATCACATGCCGAGAGAATATTTCTGGTTTTTGTACTCTTAGGTTGTTTAGAAAAACACATAATTTTGTAACATTATTGTGCTATAAATTCATAAATACATTACTTTTGACCAATATTTATAACGCAATTGGTCATGCGTTATTTTTAAAATGGTGAATATGTTTTCGCCTTTTTAGAGTCGTCGGGCAATGCGTATGTGAAAATTGATTAATAATACCGAATGAATTTGTGTAATGTTAAAACAATATAATACTATTTTTTAGAAATTTCTGTGAAAATATTGTAATGACTTATAAATGGAAAATTCAACATATTGATAAGACCCTACTTTAAAATTCAATAACGTGTACATTGTTTAGGTTGGATGGGAGCGACTGAACAGTTACTTAAGTTATTTTGCTGGTTGATAATGAAGAAACGTTTGGAGACAGACCTCATCGTTTTCGAGATGCCAGAGGTTGGTCACGGATGCATTGATTATCAACGGAAAACACGTCATGAATATCGACCCAGGACCATTCTAGCTAGCTGGAGCCTGTAACATAATTAATTACAAGTTAATACTATTAGAGATTGACTTGTAACTTGAAGAATTATGTTGCAGAACAAGATAGTACCAATTTACAGGTTACAAGTAGTAAAACAGAAAATATTAGTTAAATCTACAAGTTTGTGTTGCATATTGGACTGGTTTTTTACACGTTAGTAAAATGTATCATCTAACACTAGTATATATTTTACAAGTGTCTTTTTGCTTACAGTTTCAACTTACAAGTGATGATATTGATTATATTCGTGTTAACCTAAACGAATTTATCATGTAAAACATATTATTTGGTTCTTCCAGTGATAATGAAGTCGGCATTGGAGTACAGTATGCACAAAGGGCAGTGAAAATTAATATTACGATAAAATAGTATAGGTTAAGAGAGAATTTTGATTTATAAATTGATGCAGAGTGTAATGCAAAGTTCCGGATCAGACCAAATAAAGTAGAATTAGTGCTTCAGAAAATTTGATTCAGGTTAAAGTATGTGACAAGGAAGGGTGATGCTCTAT
The DNA here is from genome assembly GCA_003012365.1 of Medauroidea extradentata. NCBI lineage: Eukaryota > Metazoa > Arthropoda > Insecta > Phasmatodea > Phasmatidae > Medauroidea > Medauroidea extradentata. Next base: position 5,743 of record PNEQ01069299.1, on the reverse strand, counting down.
CTGCTAAACAACAATTATATGTGACACTTCACTGGCTTGTAAGTGTAGCCCAGTTCCATACGGTGGCAGACATTCATAGAGTATACAAGTCAACTGATTGTAGAGCAGTCGCTAACGTGGTGATGTGAACAGTGAATTATTTACTATAGTTGTTACATGGACTGATGACTTAGGTAAAGAAACATATTATTTCTATCAAATATCCAACTTTACACATGTTATTGGTAGAGCCGACGATTTTTGGTGAAAAGAATTCTGCAACAATTTGTTTCAATACCTTGTGTGCACAAATGCAACTCTGCTTCTTGAGTATTGGCAGAATGTAGGCGTGGCTCATTTGACTAGTGCCAGCAGGGACAAGGTTACTGCGACACCACACGTCTGTGATTTGCGGGTAAAACCCCGAGACGCTGAGAGTTACAAAGCTGACCACGAAGCAGAGCTGCATATGTGCACACGAGGCATTGAAACAAATTGTTGTAGCATTCTTTTCACCAAAAATCGTGGGCTCTAGTTATTTGTGTGGTTGATGGATCTTTAATACCTCTCGATTCCTCTCGAGTAAATGAAGAAACATTTGTCGGCAGAAAGCGAGAGCATTCATTTAACTCTACGTTTGTGTGTGTTGCTTCTGCCTATTGTATTATATGAGCGCAAAATGATCGGGTAGTGTACACGATGGTCGTGTCCAACGAAACAGTACATTGTACTAGGGAATGGAACACCACAGTAGTTTCACTAACGCAATACTCTTGGGGGAATCTACCTATCTGCTAAGGCAGCGGCTTATAATCCCACTATACAATGACCCCATTAATGAGGCAGAAAGGAGGTACAATAGTAGTCTAGAGGCGACAAGGCGAGTAATTGAATGTGTTTTAGGCATATTAAAAGAAAATGTTCCCTGTCTCAGTTACCTTCGTTTGGAACCCCACCTATGCCGGTTCAGTTGTCCAGTGCTGTGCTACACTCTGTAATTTTGCCAGGGAAGACGAAGAGAATCTAGTTTACCTTGTAAATTAAGAAATGGAACAAGTAGAAGAGCAGGATGAGAACAATGACCCTCGTGAAGATCCTGAAGTGGTTGAGGATGAAGTGCAGTATGTTGTTGGTCGTGTCAGGCAGCAGCAGATATTGCAGCCATTGCACTGAAGAAAAAAAAAAGTATAGTTGTAGGTACTATACTTGTGTTAAAATAGGGACAACAAAACAGTTTGGTTGTTGGTACTACCATGGACAGTGCCTTAAACAGTCTGTTTTGTAGAAGTTATCATATATTGTGTAAAAGCAACAAGGCTCTTTGATTCTTCTACAAAACAGATTGTTGTAGGAACTGTCCAGAGTAGTAGCGACAACCAAACTGTTTTGTTGTCCCTATTTTAACACAAGTATGGTACCTGCAACTATACTCTTTTTCAGTGTGGTGTAGGTCACTATATGCACGCACAAAGAAAACAGGATTGGAGACAATATATTTGTTAATTATAATGTATACGTTGTGTTAACTTTTAATCGACTCGTTCCATCAATAAGCTTTCATGAGATGTACCACTTTTATACAGTACATCAATTTTTTGTTTTTCCAAATTCAAGGTTTATTTCCAGCGTTTAGTTCAGATGTAAAAGGACCCAAGTAAAGATGCCACCGTCACAATCAAACTTAATATTACACATATTTGTCAATTAGCATTGAGGTCATGTTATCATTGTCTACAATTGTTAAGTGTCATTGATTCGGAGCCGATATCATGAACAATTACATTTTCTGGTCCAAGTGATTCAACACCTTGAATCACATACACGTGGCTTCCAATGACAGGAAAGCCCTTGTATATTTAGAAACATTCAAAGTCAGATGTCTCTCAAGTTTTAATATTTTCAGGGTTGTAAGGTAACTTCTTTCTCCAATATTTCTAAAGACACTTCCCACTTTCGCTTTCCATGTGATATTTCATTTTTCATTCTCATGTGATGTGGCAACAGAAGTATGCACATTTGACGCCCTGAAAGGGGGAAAAAATGTATGTGTGTATATAGTAGTATGACATTGGGACTCCGGGCACAGGTCCTGGGGGTAGTGGGCGAGTGAGTAACCTTTGACCTCGATGACATAATGGTGGCCATCTTGGATGATGTCACGGCGGCCGTTTTGTATACATCCACCGTCTTTTATCCATCCGCCGTCATGTTTCCGTCCGGCATATTGTTTCTACAACTCAGCAACATTCGCTCGTAATGGTGTTTATCTATTAAAGTAGTTCAGATTTCAATAAACGTTTTTGCAAGACTCGTTCAGAGATCGCTATTTAGTTTCTTGAAGAGGGATATATGTCTATATAATTATATATTCAACCACTTGAACGTATCTTTTTATTAACATATCAAGTGTCTGTAAAATTTACTAACGTAAGTAGCCACTAATAAATTATATTAACAAAAAAATATTAATGTAGTTGATTCACGGCGACAGCTAATTCTTTAAATACTAGATTTGCTGCAACCTGCATAGAATAATCGTTTCAGCATTCGCCTGTAGTAATTTTGGGTAATCATAGAAAACAGAAATACTTTGACAAGTATTTTTGAACCTAGAACCTTCCGAACGAGAGTCCAATTACCATAAAACTACTCTGTAGGAAATATTTTGTTAACATTGTATAGTAATTAACATGCGAAAGCTTAGTAACGGGTTCTGTTATTCTAAGTTATATTAGTCGAAAGGTATTGTAATTAGTTCAATCCGTGGTTGTTTAGTATCTTCGTTCTGCAAGTCAGAGGCAAATGTGAATATGCCTAATTAATTGTAATGTAAAATAAACAATAAAGTTAAAATAAACTCACAGCATTACTTGGTTTACGTTTACACTGCCACCACTACACACCAAACTCAAGTCTAAAGATTGAATTTAGTTTCTTGGACATTCTCTATTGCGGAATAAATGACTGTCAAAGAAAACTAAAAATAACAGAAGAACATAAATAAGCAGAGTATGCTTTAGTCAACAGGACACCTACACAGCATAAATCTCAAAAAAATGGAATCGGGTTAAATAAAACAAGGAACAAACCGATAAAAAAATTGAAAAATAATAATCAAAAATAAAAATGAAACCCAAGTTTACATGCGACACAAAATGATGAGACGAATCAAAACCACAGTAGATATCAGACACGAACAGAAGAACAACAACCGACACAACGATGAGACGAAACAAAACCCAAAAAGCATACTCTGCTTATTTATGTTATTAAATTATCTTTAGTTTTCTTTGACAGTCATCTATACCGCAATGTAGTATGTCCAAGAAACTAAATCCAGTCATGCACTCCCATTGCACAGTTCTTTCAACGATCGTACAAGTCGAATAATTTTATGTTTGCGACAGCTTTCGCTCTCTCTCTCTCTCTCTCTATCTTTCTCTATCCGCTCTCCCTTTCTCTGTTCTTTCTCCTTCTCTAACCCTTTCGTCAACTTTTTTCCGGTTTAATATTAACGAATAGTAAAGTAAGCAAAATGTGGTCACGTCAAGTTGCTTTTTACGGGATGAACCTATTCTTGAAACAAACTCAAGGTCAAACATCAAGCATGTTGTTGGTCAAGTTACCTCGGGCGCAATTGTGTTTCGCATTTCACTTTCTAGGCTCTTTAATATTACAACTTAACGTGATTCGATCCGCGGTTTACGCAGTGGCTAGAACACTCGCCTCCCACCAAGGCGATCCGTGTTCGATTTCCGGCGGGGTTGGTTCCACGGATTTTTGCACGTGGGAACCGTGCCGAACGATGCCGCTAGTCGGAGGATTTTCTCGGGGATATTCCGTTGTCTACCGGTGTGCTTAGGTGTGAAACTCATTAAGAAATGGAAGCAATAGCATATATATCCAATTGTTTAGAATCGCCAAAAATTCCTGCTCAAAACAGCCATGTATAAAAGCAACAAAGTGGCGAAATAAACAAACGAACAGGATCATAAAACATACGAATGAAAGTGATGAAACACACAAAATACACACTTGAGGAAAGACTTGGCCATAAGCACACCGCAAAAAATATTAAAAAATAAAAATATAAGGTGATAAAAAATAGAAATTAACCTTACTATGATACTTTAAAATAGTTTAAATGCCCAGATGAATAATTATAAATAATAAGACGTTGATTTGTTTTTTGTTTATTACTTAATTTTTCTTATATATGTATATATATGTATAAATTTATTTAATGTTTTCTTTTCAAATTGAAACAACAGTGTAATATAACATTGTAAATGGTTAATAGGCATGTAGGCCCAAACGAATAGATGTAATGATTTATTTAATTAAGTTGTGTGCTAACAATAATATTAATAAACGGGGTACCCCGCACAATATGCATTTAAGAATGTTACTATACAAACTTTAAATTATTAATAATGTTTTTTAAATTGCAATTCGACACTAAAAAGAATAAATATTGTCATTTTTATTAAACAAACTTATATAACAGGATCATGATGTGTGTCTTTAAAAGAAAATAAATAATATAGAAATTTTAATCTTCATAATAAAAAGGATAACAAGGGGTAAGATCTCGATAGGGCTTAGCTGTCCTGGCGTCAAACGTAGTGGTGGTGAGTGAAACCGGAAGCGGAGATGTAGGCCGCGGTTACACGGGCCTCGGAAATAGTTTAAATTAAACTTGCTAAGCCGTACGTGTGGTCACACGGTGTCTGAAGTAGTTCATATCGTTGCTGCTTCCTGTTCAAACTGAACCGGTTGTAAAGGTTTTTCACTTAAACAATCTCTATGCCTTTCTGTGATTTTCTTGTTAAACGTCAACAAGCATTGCGCACAAGATGGCTGACAACCCCGTGTTATGTTGCAGCAGCAGAAATTAAGTTATTAAAAGGTTTTGTTAGCTACTTATAATTAAAAATAGTTTTATATTAAAATATGAGCCCTTCAATATATTTGCAACGGAAAAAGAATGTAGGCCTATGCCATTTCCAGTAATCGTGTATGCATGAAGCAGGCACGTGGTCGTTCGCGGTAAAAGTAACTTTTCTAAAATCTTTGCCACATTCCATAAAATGTAATATTGGTTTAAATTTTTTGTGTCACGAAGAATTTTTGTCACCTCATAACACATTGCACCAACATATGAGTGTGTTACAAGCTTTGCAACTGGGTAAGTAGAGCTTTCAAAAGGCCATATTTATCGCGACCGACGCAACTTTTAATATGTAAACAAGTGAGTTCAAAAAATGTAACTTAAATTTGACGTGTCTCTAGCTACTTTCCTCTGGTTACCTTTTGTACATAGGTTAAACGGTTAAACCAAACACAACCTCAAAACAGTATACTGTCGTAACAAAACACAATCGATTTTGACTGAGACAATCGAGTACCGTGTAAACACGCAAACGTGTTTAAAAATGGCTGACTATACCTGTTTCGGTTATCTACTTCAGGCCGCCGTGTAACCGCGACCATAAACACACAGTTCCCTCACTGTATGATGTAGAATGGAGATGAATGCACGCATTCTCTTGCGACGAAACACCAATCACTACTACCCGACCACGGCAACTAGTCCCGCGGGAAACACGCGAACTACCGCTGCGTCGTCCTTGAACTCCATGCGCAAACGGTGTGGCGCGCCACAGCAGCGTCCATAATACTGTGGCACAGTGTGTTGTGTTCTGGTTCCATGCGTGCGGCGTGGTGCCACGTGAGAACAGTGCGGTAGGATTGTGAGTACGAT
>PNEQ01069298.1:7128-63028 GCA_003012365.1 Medauroidea extradentata | reverse complement strand
AAAGTTAAAGTGAATATTTTGACAATATATAATTGAGGGCACCGTCACCAATGGTTGTGCACAGGGTAAACAGATGTTTCTCATTCGATTAACCACTTACCTTAGACGTCTGTAACTACCCTAGAACGTCAAATTGGCAGTTTTATAAATAAGGCCCAGGCGAAGTCGCTGTTAGTGGCAGGGATAAACTTAAGACTACGTTTCGCGTGGACAGCTATAGCTACTTATCCTGCTGCAGAATTAGTTCAACTAGCCGCTTGGACATTCTAACACTTGATGACTGAAGTACCAATCTTGTGTACAAATAGGTTTTTCATTTAAAGTAAATATTATCAGTTACGAATAATACTCGCGAGCAAAGCCGCGGGGGACTGCTAGTAAAAGTATAAAATGTAATCTATTAAACCTGCACCTAACGAATATTCATTAAGCACAAAGAGAACTGTAAACACTAACTGAATCCTATGGAAAGTTACTGACAGAATAAACATAAAACACTTCCAACCAATGCATTTTTATTCAAACATGTTATGTAAATTTCAATTGTACTTACAAGAGACTCGTTTTGGAATTCTTCTTCGGCTTGGCACTGAGGAAAAACAAAACAAAAAATCTGTATACTACCTTGAATTAAATTCCTTATTAAAATAAAAAATTTATTTATTATTTGGCTTTCTCTAAAAAAAATTGACCATACAAAACATATCAAATATATTATGAAAATGTGATTTTAAAGTTGATGTTCTTTCTACAACGAGCTTGACTGTAACAGTTGCAGAATTGAGACAAAGTTATACAGCAATTTTAAAATACGAAATTTATTAAGTGGAATGATTTTAGTGCACAAAATCGCAGTTAATACTTTCCAAAAAGTAACTGAGTAATTATTATCACATATATACTGGGAATTTTGTAACTTACCCTTGGAATATCCACGAAACCTGAAAAAGAGCACAGGAAATTAATTAATGACAGCCTAATAATAAAAGTAGGACTTAAATTTCAGGAAAATTGTGCAAGTTCTAAAAAATACTGTTTTTATTTAATTACTGACTGCATAAATTTCAATAAGAAGGAATGCATTTTTCTGCGGGAACAATTCTGCAAAATCTTGTACCGATTTGTAACTATTGGGAATAAACCATTACTATTACCAATGTAATATATAAGCTCTGCTTGAATTAAGGGAGTAATAGAAAGTCACATTGTACACTTCTAATGGTGTCAAGGGTGCAAATGCTGTCACGCATCAACTGAAATATAATTCTAGCAATTTGTTATTTCAAGCCGGAAACACATTTACTTCTATTCAATGAATTATATTTTGACTATTCGCAGTGAAAATGTTTGGAAAGCGTTTGGTCAGTAAGAGAAATTAGAGACCTTGTGATTTCTACAGGTTTGATTTCAAACAGTTGATCGTATTTTCAGACAGTGTCGATAGATATCTGCTGAAGTCGAACGCCCAAGAGAAATGAATGCCAATCAATAGTATGAATGCATTTGTTTATCGACATACATCCTTGCTTATGATTTGTTGATCAAACCTTTAATCAATGAACATGCAACCCATAAAGACAACAAGAGAGTTGATCGTAATGATGAAAATAAACGATTAACTTAATGCATGAAAAAATATCAATATATTTTCTATTTTAATGTACAGTATGTATTTCTATTTTACATTCAGTGTTTCTTTTAATTGTTTTTCATTTACGTCTGTCTGTTCCGTCTCAAAGTTTCTTGATTAAAAAAAATAAAAAACAAGATTTAAAAGTATGTTGATTTTTTTTGCATCAAGTACATCACTAATTTTCTCTTCGATAAACTGCACTGCTGTCTACGTCGCTTGCAAGTTCAACGTTTTACATATTTTAGCATTTAATCATAAGCAATTGTGTATGTCTATAAACCAATGCATTCGTATTGGGATATAAAGTCTCATTGCATCAAACATTCGAAGGTCTCAATATATATTACATCTCTGATGTTTGACTAATGGAGCTCCATGTGTTCGTGGCATAGTCGTGACTGTTTTCAATAGAAGCAGAAGGTGTCAGTGAAATACTGACAGGTTCTCTGAAGGCCAACGAAATGAAATGAAATCCACTACGTGATCCCACCTTCTGGCAGGGTCACATCGTGTGTGAGAGAAGGCCAAGGTGAAGGTTTGTGCCGAGCATGCCTGTCGCCTGTTCAGTGCGAGTAATGGATGAGATGAGCTGAGTGTGGAGAAGTGGAGGAATGAGAGAGACGTAGGAAACGGGAGGTCCCCGAGAAAACCCGCCGGCCACCAACAACGTCCGTAACATACGAATAATTCGTGACGGAACCTTGCGGGGATATGAACCCAGTTAGCCTAGGTGGAAGACAAGAGGTCTAACACCTCATCCACAGCGGTCCTTTGTGAAGGCCAATCTGGAGGTAAAATATCAAATAACATTACTAATATTCGCCGTACTGTGTTTACATTGACAAGTGACAGAAACAAAAACTGCTGCAGTGAAACAAACTAATAACTAAGGATACAGGAATGCCTACGTCACCGAGAGTTGCTTATACCCTCTGTTAGTTAAAATATAAAATATTGATATATTATTGTAAAATATAATTTAAACATATCTGATAAGTAGGAACTTGCAACTGTCCCAATACATGTTCTGCACCACTCTGTTTCGACGCCATACGCACACATGCAACTATGCGTTGCTGTGATTGGCCGCGTGCCTTCGTGTAGAGGCTTCACTTATTTGACTGGGCCAATCAAACAGGGTCACAGCGACACAAGTTCAATGACGCTATGTGTTAGAAACATCCAAACATTGAACACGAAGCACAGCTGCGTGAGTACACGGTAAGGGATTGACAAAAAGTAGTGTAAATATATTTTCACGAAGTAAAGGCCCCTACTCCGCAGCCTAACACGAGGATACGAATTGCCGCATACTGGGTGTTATAGGGACGTGGAACGCTATCGAAGAGATTTGTCTGCTACATATCGACGCAAATGTCACTTCGCTACCAGAATGCTGCAGGATGCCGGGTACTATGGATAACCAATCGCCGTAACCGTAACAACACATGAGCCTCGGCAACATACTTAATATTTGGCAGACGATATGACAATGCAACGACTATTTTCATTCAACCACTCTTTTAAAAGTAACGGAATATTGCCCCCCCCCTTTTTTTTCTGTACACTGTGATGTGGTACAGACGTAGTAAACACCTTCCCAGCACTTAATACCCAAATCTTGAGTGACATGCTAAATTAAAGTCACAAACTTTATGACGGTTGTATGATAATTACAGCACCCTACCTGCCGCAGTACGAATCAAGACGTTATCGGCTGTTCACTATAAACTGAGCACTCAGCAAAATTTTAAAATAATTAAAAATCTGTTTCATAGGACCAGTAGATGTTAACTTTTGAGAGGGTTGAAACATTTACACCGTTTTTTAGTTACATGGAAGTTTTCATATTAAAAATAGTAAAGATGGTGGCAAAACGGCTGAAAGAAAACTTTATACAGTGCACACTTTATCGTGAACGGCCTATACTCATACTATTATCCCTATAGGGCTATTGGATTAACACTGCTGTCAGGGTAATATGTCTACCGTGTGAGTCGGGAGGAAAGGCACATGCTTTGAGGGGTGATAGTACTGGTGATTCTGAACAAAATGTTTCTAATAAACATATGACCTTTTCTTACCCGTTTCAGAGAAACCGAATGAAAACAACAAGGAACGGAAAATGTGCAGGTTACGGTCAATCACGATACTGTTATCGTATGTTTTGTTTAATTGTGTACATTTCCACACGGTGTGGGGTTGGCTTAACAGCGAAGTCTACACGCGCAGGGTGGACACAAGAGAGGAACTTCTCGCTCGTATTTGCCATGCTTGTGCTCAAGTAAAGCAATGTACTAATGAGCTCAGATCAGCAACACAGCAGCTGTCTATCAGAGCAGCAAAATGCATTGAAGTTTGGGGTGGAGTGTTTGAACATGTTTGTTAGGAAATGTACACAATTAAACAAAACATAAGATAACTCTATCGTGATTTACCGTCACCTGCACATTTCCCGTTCCTTGTTGTTTTCATTAGGTTTCTCTGAAACGGTTAAGAAATGGGCATATATTTATTAGAAACATTTTGTTCAGAATCACCAGTACATATCACCGCTCAAAGCATGTACCTTTCCTCCCGAATCATACTGTAAAGTCTGGGATCTAAGTTTCCAAACAGCAGGTAGTATCCGTGTGTCCAGAATGTCAACTAAATAAAATGTATTATTCTATACTCACTATCTCTATGTACTGAAGGTTGTGAGTGATGGTGGTATGGCTGCCAGCTTCGGTGTGATTCTTCCGATGATCTTCCGTTCCTGTGTGACTCGTGCCAGCCGTGGTATCTGCTGTGGTTATGTGATCCATGGCTATGCAATCCATGGTCATGCCAACCATGTCCATATGATCTACGTTCGCGCCAACCATGGTTGTGAGATCCATGGTTATGTGGTCCATGGTCGTGCGAGCAATCACCGTGATAATTGTGCTCGTGGGAGTCGTGTTGATGGGGCGGCTCGAGGTAATCAAAGTCTATCGGCTTCGTACAGCAGTTCTCGTCATAATACTGCGAAAATAATAAACAGAAGAAGATTGAGTACTACCTTTTCAGTTTATCGAATTTATCATTATTTCCTTTTGACAGTATCTTATGTGTCTATTTATTTTAACTTATATTTTATTTAATATGTAAATTTGGCATTTTACACAGTTACTTATGCACATCATTTCAGTATTACAGTTCACAGCATTATTTACTAAAATTTTTTGTAGTAAACGTTTGTTTTGGGGAATTTCAGTTACACAATTAACGAAGAAAAACAAGGTGGGATAATTTACACAATATTTCATTAGAACCTGCGCAAATCGAAGTAGTTTGTACAAGAATGAAGGTTAATTTCACTATTGGTTAGAGAGAAAACGTATTTTCTTATGGCAGTGTTTGATACAGAAAAATATGTTGCCACTAGTTGCGCTGCTAACACTAATGGGTCTAGTAAAATACTAATATTTAGTAAAATTAAAATAAATTTGTCTTATAAAAGGAAAAAGTCATTTAATTTAATTTTAAAATGAGAAAGAAACCAACTATGGCTTTTAAATATCTATCTTTACACGTCACTTTATTTTCATGAATGCTCTGTGATTGGTCTATTTGCACCTCTTAACGATGCCAGTGCTACAAGCGGTAGAAATTGTCCCTTGCCAAACAAATCTGTAGTAGAATTAAACTCACTAGAACTTATCCCAAATAGTGTACAAGTGGTTGTGCGGTTTGCTTCGTAAAATTAATGTTTGATGATCAATTCCAAGAAAAATTATGTTCACCGATATGACCAGTACAGTTGTGCGCGTTATTTAAAGCAATATGTTTGTCTGTAACCACACATTATTGTCGACACTTTTTTTCGTCATGATATTGTAACCAAATAATACGCATCATCATCTAAAATAGACCGAAATAATTGTTTTCGCTAACTGACACGAATCAAACTTTTACTCCGCTGAAACAGACTGACATTGGCAAACACCAAATTTTACTGATATCCAATAATTGGTTCATATTTAAAAACAAGAAGTTACCAGCCTAACTGATACTATCCTCAAAAAGGGTTTAAATTATTCCTGAAAGTAAAATCGTTTACGAAATCAAGAAATATTAAAAGATAATATTGATTTAGACGTATGATGCATGAAATATACTAAATATAAGTAACCTTGCTAAATAACATACGAGTAACCAGTTTAATAAATTGGTGAAACATTATTCTGAGATGTCCTTCTATCATAAAGAAAAATAAAACATAGCCGTCGTTTTCAAAATACAGATGGATGAACGAACTATACAAAAGTCAAGTCAACTTTGTATGTTGTATATATGTACCAATTTTTGTAAAATTCTGAAGAATGTTCTAAGAAATGTGATGTTAATCTAAAAATTTTAAAATGGCAACAATTTTGATAATATTAACACAGGATGAACGAAATACGCATAAGCCAAGTCATCTTTGTATGTAGTATATGTGTACTAAATTTGGTGAAATTCTGCAAAATATTTCGTAAGATATGTGACACTATGCTAATAATTTAAAAATGTACGCCACTTTAAAATACGCACACAGGATGAACTAAATACGCATAAGTTAAGACAACATTGTATGTAGTATATATGTACATTAGTATGGTAAAACTAAAAAAAAAAATGTTTTATTAAGATATGTGATACTAAGCTGAAAATATACAAATGACCACCATTTTGAAAACACGCACACAAAATTAACGAAATACACAATACTTATGTCAGCATTGTGTAGTATATGTGTAGCAAGTTTTGTAAAATCCTGAAATTATTTTCCTAAGGTATGAGATACTTTGCTAAAAATATCAAAATGGTCGCCATTTTAAAAATATGAACACAGGCTGAACTAAGTACAAAATATTCAAGTTAGCATTCTATGTAGTACATGTATACCAATAGTGGTGAAATTCTGATGAATATTTCCAAAGATATGTGATATTATGCTATAAATCTAAAAATGGCAGCCAAATTTGAAAATATGCACACAGTATGAATGAAATTACCAAAATCGGGTCATCTTTGTATGTAATACTGGTTGAGTCGGGAGGAAAGGTGCATGCATTGAGGGGTGATAGTACTGGTGATTCTGAACAAAATGTTTCTAATAAACATATGCCCTTTTCTTAACAGTTTCAGGGAAACCGAATGAAAACAACAAGGAACGGGATAAGTGCAGGTGACGGTAAATCACGCTACTGTTATCTTACGTTGTGTGTAATTTTGTACATTTCCACACGGTCAGTGGTGCTCTAAGCATGGTGCAGTTGTTTACCTCAGTCCTACAGTGCTTGCCCTAGTATTGAGAACTACAGTGTTGTTACGTGTACAGTGAATACAGTTTACTGTAGTCAAAAATGCCAAGGTCTTCACACATGCAGAGTATGCTGACATGATGTTTGTCTACTGTATCTACGATAGGAATTCCAGAACCGATGTTCGTGAGAACGAACGACGATTTCCTAATCGTAGAGTTCCAGATAGCAGGGTGTTTGCATGATTGCGTGACCGTGGTACGCTTCCCAGCGTAAATGTTGTATCCGAACGTCCCGTACAATAAGCTCTTAATGAAGTTGAGAACATTCTTCAGTTACTAGTACGCAGCCCAACAACTAGCTCGAGACGAATTGCTGCTCAACTTGGCCAACGAGGTCACCTGATCTTACCCCATTGGAATACTGTGTGTTGGGTTGGCTTAAAAGCTATGTCTACACGCGCAGGGTGGAGACAAGAGAGGAACTTCTCGCTCGTATTTACCATGCTTGTGCTCAAGTAAAGCAACGTACTAATGAGCTCAGATCAGCAACACAGCAGCTGTCTATCAGAGCAGCAAAATGCATTGAAGTTGGTGGTGGAGTGTTTGAACATGTTTTGTGAGGAAATGCACACAATTAAATAAAACATACGATACCAGTATCGTGATTTACCGTCACCTGCACATTTACCGTTCCTTGTTGTTTTCATTCGGTTTCTCTTAAACCGTTAAGAAATGGGCATATATTTATTAGAAACAGTTTGTTCAGAATCACCAGTACATATCATCCCATAAAGCATGTACCTTTCCTCCCGACTCATCCTGTATTTGTGAACCAAGTTTGATGAAATTCTAGAGTACGTTACCTTAGATATCTAACTTGATCGGAAAATGTTTAAATGACCGTTTTTTTGTAATTATAGACACGGCGTAAACGAAATATAAAAAAAGTCTAGTCAGGTCACCAGGAACTATATGTGTACAATGTTTGATGTATTTCGGTCCATTGATTTAAAAGTTTTTAGGGGGACACGCACAGACCTAGGCACGCACACAGACAGAAAGGTGATATCATAAGCCTACTTTGTCTTTCGGAAAGTAGGATAAAAATATAGATTTATAGGTGGAATAATAGTCATATGATGTCACGCTTGGAACTGAATTGATGTTTTCTTACAAAGATACCTGTATTGCAACGGTTCCTACGTTTTCTTTAAAGTTGCAAAATCGAATCCTTTTCTTTTATCACGGGCTTCTATTCCAGTGATTTTTATCCGAAAAATGTTTTGGCGGATTTGTTTTAAAATCGGCAACTAGTATTGATTTCCAAAAATGTAATATTAATTGATATATTGTGTTGAAAACAAACTATTAGTTAGTTTTCTTATGTTTCATTTATGTTTTCTTTAGTCAATAGAAGGAGACAAAAGTTGCATTACCGAAGGTAGGTAACGTCGAAGCAATGAAAGGTTACGTAATTGAGTAACGAAACGTAATATTGGCTGTTAGCGATAAAGCAGGGTCATTTTAATTCTTTTTACAATGAAAAGTAGTAGGCTGAGTCATGAAATTAATACGGCCTCAGACGTTTTATTTCGGTTTTGGTGAAATCAATATGTTTGTTTTATACTAACGTGCTGTGGTTATCTTAACTACTTGTGAAAATATACATACCTCATGACACGAAAAAAAAATAACAAACAAAATTTTAAAATATATATTCTTTTATTAGTTATTTTGGTACAAATATTTATATTTCATATAAAATATTACAGTGTTCAGTGCCACGCAATAATTTTCTACATATATTGTCCTATACATATATGCAAACTTACTCGTTCTTATGGCATTGGACGCTACTACACTGAAGATACATATATATTATATAAAATATATTTTATAAATGTAAAGAGTGTTTGTGTCACAATTACGTCAAATATTCTGCGTAAGATATTTGTGCATTTGAATTACAAACAACTTGTGTGAGCAGCAAATATTTTTAGCAAGTTTTCATTTTGACTGTAATTTATAGGGCGTCATTTATTTGCATGGCAAAGGCTCGCTGAAGTATCACAAAAAGTAAATTTTACGTGACCAGTGCATTAACAGTTAAGCTACTCGGAATAAAAATCTACCGTTCGTAAATGTATTTGAGTTGATCGACATATGTCTCAAACACAGTTACATGTTTACTTTAATGTGTTATTTTATTTATAGACTTACTGTGACAATTATATTAACGTATATAAGTTTATACAAAAATACTTTATCAGTAATCAATAAATTCTGCGTCGATATAGAAGAAGAAAATAAGTCATTCAGGGACATTTATTTTGCCAGATTTATGAGCAAACATGCTAGCGTGATAAATATGTGCTGAAATGGTTTAGGATGCTGTAATTTTGTTGAACGAAAGACGTAAAGTTAAGTAAATGCTTTTCTTCACGAGTTGAAACATTTGCTTATTAATTTTTAATAACTGTCAACACGTATGGTACTTTATTGTTTTTATTTATATCGATTTTCAAATCCCCGCCAACTTCAAAACTTTTTCAGGATTAATTTATGCAGCACGTAAATCTAACGTGTTTTATCTCTTATAATCATACAAACCATTTTCAGAATATTTATGGTAGCATACGTAAGTGTTTACAAAATATTATATGCATACTTATGCTAAGTGTCGCCTCTCAATGGTTGCATATGTACAGGTTGAAGTACGATACATAACGCGTAACAGTGAATTAGTCATACACTTCCATTATCATGTTTCATGTTCAAAATAAAAATGTTTAAACACGTCTGCTTATAAAATTTGGATCTACATTAACCATCGTGTTACTTTGACGTGTATAAAAGTTTTCTCAGAAAGATAACACACCTTTACAAATGTTAGAAGTGCAGTGACACCCGTTACCATAAATATTTTTATCTCAGCAGAAGTATTATTGGAGATTTGCAGCATGCTCTTCGAATTAATTTGAAACACTAATTTATGTGTACAATATAATTTAGTATCAGGCAACTCAGATTTCAGTCCTAATTCCTACCTACAGGTATGAACGTGAGTCTGAACTTTACATTGTGTTCTTGGTACTATTTGAAGTTCAAATCAAACGAAAGTCAGATTTTTTATTTTAATTCAAAACTGACTGGCGAAAATCTCAGACTTATAATTAGGTGCCCAATAATTAATTCTAATAATATGCCTGTCCAAAAATTAAAATCAAATAAACGTTTACACACACATAGATATATATGTCTATATATATATATATAAATATATATATATATATATATATATATATATATATATATGTTGTTTCTTAAATAGAGGGACAAACTTCGCATGCGTGTTCCTCTCGAAAAACGAAGACGAAAACATGTTATGCACTATCCACCTAAATGTCATATGAAGGGAGTTATGAGCCCCTAAATATCAAATTTGAAAACTGTATTTTCACAAAATATCGGAAACTTATTGAAATAACAATACAATGTTTTCAGCATTGCTTAATGCTATTGGGATCTTCAAACCAGCAGCAAAGTCTGGTTGATACCTTCCTCCCTTATGAAAGTAGCGGGGGTGGCTACCCTCTAATTGCATACAACTTTGTCAACGTCATGATATGTGAACAGTTTAAGACGGTGTATTGTGTAATAAGATCTGTGTGGCGAAAAATGTCCTCTTGTTGCAACTGTCTAGGACCTATCGTTTTCGTGAAAAACGCACACAAATGTTCGGTTGCTGCTACAGAGGGCCAGGAAGGAACTGTTGGAAACGGAGGTACTGTAATGTTTGAGATGTACGACATAAGAGTGTAAACATGAGTGGACATTTCTGTAACTAACAGTTGTATTATTGTTCACATATCATTTTGCAGTGTATTTCTGTAACATTGTTATTATTCCGATACCGTGCATAAATGCCATTTACATACTGCGTCAATTTGTGATTCATTATGTTCGTACGTGTCTGAAAAATGATACACCACATTATATAAACAAACAATATCTTCAGCATTGCTCATGGGGTCTTCAACCCTACCGCAATAGCTGGTTGTTATCTACCAGCCTTACCACAATACGTAGTAGGGGTGGCTACCCTCTGATGGCATAGAACGTTTTTACCATCGGGATATTTGAACATTTGGAGATTATTTATTAAGAAATTAGGCAATTCATAATACTTTGCCTGCCCTCAGGGGGCACCTGCTGCAAGACATTACATCAATGACATGTACCAAGCTGTTTACGAATGCAATGTAGCAATATGGAACCACGGATGGCACCCATTGGCCCATTTAACAAGGCCTCCTGTATGCGTATTGTTCCATACACACAGACCATGGCTCACGTCAGTCACATGTCCAGTGAAACACGTGACCACGCCAACTGTCGACTCATGTATTGAGTCAGTGTTGTCGGTAGTGCAACCGATGGAGGTTTAAGTTTGTGTTACCGTCGTTGAAAGAACGTTTTCTGTGGAGACTGCAACAATGCCTGTTTATTCGTATCGTGAACAAGCGGACATGATTTTCATGTATGGTCGTGCCAACGGTGCTGGTAGACGAGCGAAGCGGTTGTATGGCGTTAAATATCCAAACAGAGCACAGCCAACGCACAAAACCTTTACTTCGTTGTTTCGCCGACTTGCAGAGACAGGAACATTGAATGCGACTACAGGTGATCGCGGGCGACCCATGACACGTCGTACCCCTTGATTAGAAGAGCGTATCCTCGCCAACATTGGTGCCGATGCAGGTGCCAGCGTCAGGAACGTCAAGGCAACATTACATGTTGGCCACACAACAGTGTGGAGGGTACTTCATCAACAGCTCCTGTACCCGTACCATGTCCAGTGCGTGCAAGGCCTTGCTCCTGTCGACTATCCAGCGCGACTGACATTCTGCCAGTGGTTCATTCGCCAAAGTCAGATGACAGCCTTCGTTCCATCGGTTTTGTTTGCAGATGAAGCAACGTTTGGGAGGGATGGCATCACTAACTTCCACAACACTCATCATTGGGCAGCCGAAAATCCACATGCGGCCACGTGTAGTCGACATCAGCAGCAATGTCGGATCAATGTGTGGACTGGGATTGTGGCTGATTGCCTGGTGGGGCCGTATGTATTGCCACCTCGTCTAACAGGTGAAGTGTACAGGGACTTCCTCATCCATGCTTGTACACAGAAGGATGTGGTTCATGCACGACGGAGCTCCAGCACATTTTAGTCGTAATGTACACACTGTGTTAGATGCAACGTTTGATCGCAGGTGGATTGGCAGATCTGGTCCCGTTGCATGGCCCCCACGTTCACCGGACATAAACCCGTTAGACTTTTATTTGTGGGACCATGTCAAGAGTCTTGTCTATTCAACTCCGATAGACGATGCGGAGACGTTACGTCGCCGGGTATTTGAGGCGTGTGAAACGGTTCGTGGCCAACCAGGCATTTTTGACCGTGTGCGCAGATCCATGATGCGGCGTGTTCGTGCATGTGTAATTGAACGGGGTGGTCATTTTAAACATTTGTTGTAATGTTTGTCTACATCACGTAACAGAGCTGTATGAAACAGTAACGACTATGTAAGGTTTCCCAGAATAGCCAGGACAAACATGTGCATGTTATTGATGTAATGTCTTGCAGCAGGAGACCCCTGAGGGCAGGCCAAGTAATAAAAGAGGTCTTGTACGATAATGTTGTTAGTATTATGTCTTATGAATTGCATAATTTCTTAACAAATCATCTCCAAATGTTCAAATATCCCGATGGTAACAACGTTCTTGCCATTAAAGGGTAGCCATCCCTACTACGTATTGTGGTAAGGCTGGTAGATATCAACCAGCTATTGCGGTAGGGTTGAATACCCCATGAGTAATGCTGAAGATATTGTTTGTTTATGTCAAGTGGTGTATCATTTTTCAGACAAGCACGAACATAATGAATCACAAATTGACGCAGTATGTAAATTGCATTTATGCAAGGTATCGAAATAATAACAATATTACAGGAAATACTCTGCAAACTGATATGTGAACAGTAATGCAACTGTTAGTTACAGAAATGTCCACTCATGTTCACACTCTTATGTCGTACGTCTCAAACAATACAGTACCTCCGTTTCCAACAGTTCCTTCCTGGCCCTCTGTAGCAGCAACCGAACCTTTGTGTGCGTTTCACACGAAAACGATAGGTCCTAGACAGTTGCAACAAGAAGACATTTTTTGTCACACAGCTCTTATTACACAATACACCGTCTTAAATTGTTCACATATCCTGACGTTGACAAATTTGTATGCAATTAGAGGGTAGCCACCCCCGATATTTTTATAAGGGAGGAAGATATCAACCGGACTTTGCTGCTGGTTTGAAGTTCCCAGTAGCATTAAGCAATGCTGAAAATATTGTATTGTTATGTCAATTAGTTTCCGATATTTTGGGAAAATACGGTTTTCAAATTTGATATTTTGGGGCTCATCACTCCCTTCATATTACATTTAGTTTGTCCCCCTATTTAAGAAACAACCTGTGTGTGTGTGTGTGTGTGTGTGTGTATATATATATATATATATATATATATATATATATATATATATATATATATATATATATATATATCCCGAAAATATCAGATTCAAATTTCTTATAGATTTTGTGACAATTCCTTAAGTATAGACTTGTTTTATAAAGCATAAGATGTTAGGGCAAACCTTCTACCATGTCTGAGAGTAATGAAGACGTATCTTTGAAATCATGGAGTGTAACTGTTATCAGAGAGCCAATAGAACAAACTTCTCAACAGTTATGCGGATATGAGTGATCTATTGTAGGTATGAAGCAGATGTTAGGAGGTTAACATTACATATCAGGTGTTTCGCGGCAATGAAAGGAAAACATATCATTTCACAGGAACAGGTAAAATATATCGCATTATTGTTTTAGGTACAGCTACATGAAACTCATGGAGTTCGTCATGCTGGTACAGGTATTTCTTAACATTCTTCATAAAGGTTATTTAATACAAGAACACCAACACGCAATGATCTGTTCGTTTACTGTAATTTTCGTTGTTGCCATTTCTGTCGGTATCGCATAACTGTAACTCGGACATTTCTGTTTAAAGAGCATGTTTAATGATGTTTTTCCTTTCCAATCTGTTTATACTATCACCCCTTGAGGGTTCTGACTTATAAACTTACTTCCACTTGAGATTTAATGGGGAATATTAAAGTTATTTATTTCTTAATACTTAAGTTTTAAAAATAACTTAAGTATTATGTAAGTAATGTGAAAATTCTGGAAAAATACTTTCGTATAAGAAACTTCACCACAGTTTTGATAATTAATCTTTAATACCTTAATCACAATTTTAAATTTAAACATAACTTGTAAAATAGTATAATTTTTTATCTTCCATTTTACAATATTTCTTAGTGCATTTTCATCTAACTGTTTTTATTCGAAACAAGTATGGTTAGAGACATGTAAATTTTGATATATTATTTGCAGTAGACTAGAATCCAAATTGCTTTACACTCGTTCGATGATTCTTATTGGCCAAAAAATTCGTGACCTGCCGCGGAGAATGCATCTGCACAGTTATTTAAAGTTTCATGCTAGAGTTACCAACCAACTGTAATTGGTCACAAACAACGTAGTTGACATCACATAAAAGATCTTGGCCAATAAAATAACATATTGTGTTCTGGTACACACAGGTTGAATCAGAAAATCACCGACAAAATCGGACAGGTGATTCCTTGTAGAAAAATAAGTAGAAACGTGTTTAGCACTTTTCACCTAAATGTAGTATTATGGAAGTAATAGCCCTTTGTAAATAACTTTTGAAATTCGAATTTCCCCAAAATAACAGAAACTAAATGATGCACAAGAACAATATTTTCAGCGTTGCTTAATGCTACTGGGATTAGCAAACCCACAGAAAATGCTGGTTGATACTTTCCACCCGTACGAAAATAACACGGTTGGTCACCCGCCAATTGCATACTAAGTTTGTACCGTCAGGATATTTTAAACTTTTAGGTTGGTTTATTGTAAAATGTGACCTGTTGAACAAAAAAGGTCCTCTTGTAGTAAATGTATAGGACCCATCGTTTTCATAGAAATTACACCCGAAACTTTTGCGGCATTTGTTTATCGATACACCTAGGTTACATATCCTAAAGCATAGGCAAAACTATGTGGATGTCTGTGTTGTTGCGTCTACTGCAGTGAGTCAGATAACTGCCGGCAGGTAAAAGCAAGACGAAAATGGAAGCCACATTTCTCGAAATTGATTATTAACGGAGCTGTGTACCCTCGAAAGAGGGATTGTGAAAAACATTTACAGTATGTTACAAAGTATTGGGATGAAGCGAATAGGCGAATCGTGGTTTGTAAGAGGAGATAAGTTACCACGGGAAATGTGGTTGCAAATACCATCCCCTTGCAGCATGAAAATGGGTAACCTACGTCCACAACACATGGTAAAGGTAATTAATCCTTAAAGGAGCTGTTCAAATTGCCGACTATCAACTTCAACGCACATTTGACAACGACGCTGAAGGGACTGTTGGACCCTCTCAAAAACACCTGGCATCTGGCGGATGGACGCGAATGCATTATCGATTTTCACAAGTAGGTCCTCTTCGATCTCCACCGGCGTGTCGTACACTAATGATTTTGTATGTCCCCGAACAAAATAATCGAGAGGTGTGAGGTCAGGAGAACGGGCGAGCCAGGAAATGGGTCCTCCTCGACCAATCCAGCGGTCAGGATATACCGCATCGAGATGTGCTCGCACATTGCGGTCAAAATGTGCTGGGGCGCCATCCTGCTAAAACAACGCATTAATTCGTACATAAAATGGAACATTCTCCAGGAGTTCTGGTAACATGTGCTCGAGGAACAGATGGTAAACCACTGCATTCAGTCGAGGAGGTAGATTGAATGGCCCAATTACATTGTTTCCTAGTATACCCGTCCACGTGTTTACAGCAAACCGTTGCTGATGGCTGCGTATGCGGGTACTGTGTGGATTGTCTTCCGCCCATACATGACTATTCCTGGCATTACAAATACCATCGCGTGTAAAGCACGCCTCGTCCGTCCACAGAATCGAACTGGAGAAATTTCGCTGAATATTGCACTGTTGTAGGTACCAGCGAGCGAATCGTAGCCGTTGAGGGAAATCGGCTGGACCAGCCACTTATACCGTATGCAGGTGACACGGACGGAGTAGTTGCTCGCGAAGAACCCGATGCACACTACTTTGGCTGGCATTCATAGCATTGGCTCGGGTGCTGGTGGATGGTGTCTCTTCAATGGTAGCAAGGACCTGCTCTTCGAACTTTCTTGTACGCACTCGACGTATGCACCCTGAATCATGTTTTCTTGTCTCAAATGTTCCTGTATCACGTAGGCGCTGGTCAATGGCAGCGAAGGTAGAGTGGTGAGGCTCTTGCCTCCTGGGATACTTATTAGTATACAACCTGCGTGCTTTTCTACCACATCCCTGTGCTGCTCCATACACTAAGTGCTTGTCCGCTAGTTCCTCCCACGTGTACCGATTCATGTTGCACGAAAAGTACACAACCAACTGAACACCTACGAGTTCGTGTTAGCATTGGCAATGCAGTCATAACGTTTTCTAGCCTGTGTGCACGATCAACAGCTCTGTCCTATAGCAGTCAATGAGCTTGCCAGCCGGCAGCTTTAGAAACATAGCTTACACACAGGTATCCAACAGTTGCCTTCCAATTCCTGTTGCCCTCTCAGCAAGTGTAAGTAAGCATTGCGTGATGTGTTTTGTTTTCATGGCAAACAACACCTTTAACTACGTGGTGTAACAACGATAGCACCCACTGTCATTTTAATGTGTTAAGTTTCGTGTACATTGGTAAAATAAAGTATCATGACTATTAATATGAAAACATTGTCCGTCTTTCACCATGTTGTGCGTCCCGTGTGAAGTGAATTGCCTGTCGGGTCACTCACTTTCTGTTTAGAATAATGTCCCCACGGATTTCTTACGAACGGTTGTCCTGAGTGTGTTCGGACAAGACTTCATCTTGTCTTAATTGTAACGTACTAATGAATAAATACATCAATTAAATCTGTTACGTGTATTCGTTGACAGGTTTCATGCAAATGCAGGGTGGCAATACCCATCTTCTTGCTGCAAGGGGATGGTATTTGCAACCACATTTCCCGTGATAACATATCTCCTCTTACAAACCACGATTCGCCTATTCGCCTCATCCCAATACTTTGTAACATACTGTAAATGTTTTTCACAATCCCTCTTTCGGGGTGCACAGCTCCCTTAATAATCAATTTGGAGAAATGTGTGTTCCATTTTCGTCTTGCTTTTACCTGCCGGCAGTTATCTGACTCACTGCAGTAGACGCAACAACACACACATGCACGTAGTTTTGTCTATGCTCTATGATATGTAACTTAGGTGTATCGATAAACAAGTCCCGCTAAAGTTTTGGGTGTAATTTCTATGAAAACGATTGGCCCTAGACATTTGCTACAAGAGGACCATTTTTGTTCAACAGATCACATTTTACAATAAACCAACCTAAAAGTTTGAAATTTCCTGACGGTACAAACTTAGTATGCAATTGGCGGGTGGCCAACCGTGTTATTTTCGTAAGGGTGGAAAGTATCAACCAGCATTTTCTGTGGGTTCGATGGTCCCAGTAGCATTATGCAACGCTGAAAATATTGTTCTTGTGCATCATTTAGTTTCTGTTATTTTGGGGAAATTCGAATTTTAAATGTTATTTACAAAGGGCCATTACTCCCTTAATATTACATTTAGGTGACAAGTGCAAAACACGTTTCTACTTATTTTTCCACAATGAATCACCTGTCCGATTTTGTCGTTGATTTTCTGATTCATCCTATATATATATATATATATATATATATATATATATATATATATATATATATATATATATATATATATATCTGTGTGTGTGTGTATGTGGCATGGAAGTTCCTAGTTACAGTATACTAAGAACTGATTTATCTTTACGATGATCAAATGGAGGAAAAAAATTGTTTTACAGTTGTTAAAAATAGTAATTAGTTTAATGTGCACGTTTTAAATTAATGCAAACTGCGAAAACTAATAAACATTGTTAAATAATTTACATTAAAACCAAATGCTACCGGCCAAAATATTTTTGTATTATTTTTAATCCATAGAATTGTCAAAAATGCAAAATTTCAGAAACTTTCAAAATACAGAAACATTTTATGGTTTTATAATAACTTAAAACCGTAGCCAATGTCATACATATTACAATGTGAGTTATTTAAGTTAATATGGTTATAGGTTTTCGTAGTGTGCATGAATTGAAAACATGCATATTCTGACTTTGAAATGGTACTTGGAAAAACTGAATTGAGCTATATTCTGTTTTTGTAATAGGAAAATATGTACTGATAAGTAAGGTCTACTAAACTCATACAATTTCATACAAATATCAAATTATGACATTTTCCTCTCACTACGCAGAACTATATAATTGCGTCAGTTTCTCCCGATACACAACAGGCGCGTACGAAAATTCACGAGGGTAGAGTAGACCAGCCAAAATTTCATGTTTTTTGGTGTTTGAAATTTTAACCCAGGTAAGTTCAGCCACGTTCAAAATTTCATCTGATGCCATCTCGGTCAACTACTAAATCTAATGTTGTACTTGAACATAAATATAATACGTGTAAATAATGCACTGTAGATGCAGTACTAAGCAAAATATTTATCATGTGGGTATGGATTCTCGCAATTTCAAAACTTTAAATAGAGTTTCTGAATGTTATCAAATCCTGGCAATTGACAAAACCTGGTTATGTGACTGATATAACCTACCCTACTCCAGCGAGTGAATTTTCATGAGTGCCTGGAGTAGATCTAACTCAGGTATATTTGTAACGTAGGCACTGAAATACTTACACGTCTTGCTAGAGTACTTGATTCATCGCAGTTCACTTCTCTCTTCTGTATATTATGTAGCTCCACATCTTCCTTCAGTACAGCGAGGGATTGTACTACCGCCACCTGTTGACAGGATAACACTTATATTATATAAACCCTCACTATGTCATATCACGCTTGAATTCATTCTTAAGGGCGCCGCCTACATGCGCATTAAAGGCTCAAAAGCACGAGCCAAGCGCTGAACAAGCGTACAAGGTTCCCACCGAACAGCTTTTACTATGCGACATTAAACGGTGGCCATATAGTTTTATTGGTGGAAAGTCTGTAGCAAAGTTCAATGCATATCTCAATCTGAGTTTCAACACATCCGGTTAGTACATTTTGAAGTACGTCAGTCTGACAGAACTGTTTTTAGCTATGTTGGAGGGATTAGAATCCGTGTTTTTAATGAGCCTGGTGTTTTAACATTGACCTTCCGACTTTGTACAAAGTGTGTTTACTTTTCGTACGTTGACACAATGGGCTCATGTAGAATAATTTCGTTAAAAAACCTGTTTACGAACACACAGCAACGCATTTTAAGCGTTGGGTAGACGTGCCCCTTAAGGTGACCGCATGCCCAAACCTCTGAGCGATGTGCAGAGCTTCGGCCGACACAAGCACATTCGATAACTACTCGAAGTACGGGAGTGAAGTCTGCTTATGAAGAATATTCATAAAACGTTAAGAGGTATGGAAAGGTACAACGTCAAGCGGACGACTAGCATGCTTAATAGTCAAAAAAATCTGAAGTACTCATCAAAATTCTGTGAGATTTTTTTTCCCTCGAAAGTAAAGCATGCTACCGTGTAGCACTACATAAAAATATGTTTGCTGATAAAATATCTACTCGGCAAAAATTCTCATCGAAATTCTGATGAGTAGTTCAGATTTTTATTGACGATAGAGTATTCTAGTCGTCGGTTCGACATCGCACATTTCCATAACCTTTGATCTGCGGTATTTTCGCTGCTGATAATGGTAAAAACAGTAGATATTTTAAGGTAATTTTTAGGCAGGATAATCTTGATCAGAAGGTTTACAAAGGTTTATGCTGGCATAACATATTTCCATCTGTAAATTTACGTCATAAAATATAAGATCACCGCTGAATGTCTGATAGAGGGTTGTTGTCGGTGATAAAATTGCACGTTAGTTCAGTGACTTGCACCTAGAGGTAAGGGTGAAGCGTAATGTGCGTACTGTGTCCTTACATACAGCCACTTTACTTTAATAGTTCGTGAAGTTACTGCACATATGAACTGAACTAACTCTATTCTCAGTAAGTGTGAACTTCTGAAGCATAAAGTTTCATTTTAATTGCAGCCATTTTTGTATTTCCGTCACTTGTAACCAGAATATTTCCAAGTCCCGTTCGGGTATGTTCGGCGTGTTCCGCAGGCGCCAAGCTCAGGCTGTGAATCGAGGCGCGCGCTGCTGTTCGCAAAGTAAAACTCCTTGGAGGAAAAAGCACACAACTCACAGAGTTTAAACTGTTGGTGTGCAGCTCATTTCGTTGCATTTATTTAACAGCATTTGCAGAACTGTAGACATTTTGTAGAACGCAATAAACGAAGTACATGTACAGGACAATGCAATATAACAGCTGGTTATTGAACAAGCGAATCATTTCCTTCACTTTCTAAAGATAATTTATAGGTTACAGGTTCAAGAGCAGTGTAACTGAAAGGGAACGTGAGTTGATCTTGGGTCCTGAGCACGCCTCGAAACGTAGCGAAAGTTAAAAAAATGTGGCATACCACTTGAACATTTAAAAATTTTAAATGCTATTATATATTATCAATCAACACATATATTTTTGTTCTACAAATTGGCCTTTTTGTATTAAAAGTCTTTGCTTACACATTACGATTGAAAAGTGATATGTTTGAGGGTGGCATTAGAGGACAACCTAAAAAATGTAATCCTGACTAGGTCATTGTCAAAAGAATCTTTGCTATATCAATATCAGCACATTTTCCGTCAGAAATGTGACTCAATTATAAAACTGTGAAATCAGAAAATCTAAAATTTATTTAAAAAGTATACATTTTACGCCCTAGCTACTTCTGCAAACGCTAGATTGCTAAAACGGTTAGATATTGCAGACATATGGCGTGACAGTGTTTTATTAGATGTCAGTCACAGTTTAATGAATAATATCCATTTAAAAGCATCCTTCTGTGACTTTACATAATGTAGTCAAACATATTACACTTCTTACTTTATTATAACTAATTGGAGACCTTAAAAGTACGCAATTTCAGTAAACTGAATTTTTCCTAGCACAGATGTTACGTGCTGCAACCAAAATGGTCTCTAAGTAGGAGCTGACAATATTTGTTTATCCTATTTCGTTTATGGATTATTAAAGTTTTCTTCCTTTGTTCGGTGTTATGATAAAAGCAGTGGAAGATAAAAAAACTTCTGCAACTTATATTGACAACTTATAGATTCGTAACACTAGGTTTGTCTCCGTAATATGTTTCATGGTCGGTTTTCTTGAACATTAGTTTCGGTCCGACAAACTATCAGTTCAATGTTGTGGTTGAATCCACTTAGTGTAGTAAAAATATCAAAAATAATTAAATACCACTGACTGCAAGAAATTTTGAATGTAGACTATTTTCGCAAATGCATGCAGCGAACGTTGCTAAAAGTGACGGAGATGTATTTTTATTCCTTATTAACAGGCCTATGGCTACGCAGCCTCTCGGCCAAGAGTACATATATATTATTCTGTTACAGGTATCAATGTGACTAAATTAAGAATCTTTTTATGAGACCATGGCATAGAGAAAATTCTTTCAGACCATTTGGACGAACACAAAATCACACCCAACCTGACCTGGGAAGACGGAGATATAAATGAGGGAACGCCCGCTGAACGTGTTATAAGAAAACGACGTAAGGCCACAACACAGAATGAGTAGCTCGGATTGACGGACAATTGCGCTTTTGAAATTCTCATCAGTGTTGCACTTATCACTCCCTTGTACCCATGCCTCAAAAAACATAGAACAACTCTGATCAGGCAGAATTCTTAACAGTGAAGTGCGAACGATTCCTGCTTAACGTTAGTATTTTGAAAATTTTTTTTTTTGTGGAAGCAATCCATTATGAAACTTAAATGCGTATTACAAATTGTTACCGCATCTGAAAAAAATACTACCATGTGGATTATTAATGTCACGAGTTTGGGGTCTTCCTTTAGTTAAATAATTTTTACGAACATACTAACACTTAACTCACATATTTAGTGTAAAATATTGTTTTAAATTTATAATATATTATGTGAACTTCAGGAGAGGACCACAGAAAGAGCTTCATGAGCTCCATTATTGCTTTTCTAAGAGAAATAAAATATGGTAAATACTTTGCAACTGTTAAACGATTTACATTCTATAACTGATAGTGTCAAACGATGAAAAATTGAGCTGCAGCTTGTTTAGAACCAGGTAAATAATTTTTTGGTTACAATTTGTGCCAGAAAATCCTATATATATATATATATATATATATATATATATATATATATATATATATATATATATATATATATATATATATATATATATATATATATATATATATATATATATATATATGTATGTATATGTATATATAAATAAGAACTAGTCTATTAAAGTAAGCAGCGAAATCTATCAAATTCTTAAAATTTGTTATTGAGTTTGTGAAGAGCAATCACAAATAATGCTTACGTAACTTATATAAAGAAGTTAATATATCTTCAGAGCGATTTACACCACATGTTTCTAGCCGAAGTTTATAATAAGTGTATCCGAAAACAAATATGAAAAGGATATTCTTCTCAGCTTCATTATAATGTTCATAACACTGTCTGTGACAATGCCCTACCCAGGAAAAAAATTATAAGTTCTGATTTCAATCGGGAACAAAAATGTTGCTTCGACATACTGAATACAAATTTTAACACAAAATGAAATCAGTATAATAGTCACAGAAATAGTTTTCCTTTCTCAATATTGGCCATTTTCACAGCAACAGAAACTCTTCTTGATAGTCAGTAATTTACCATTCACATTTAGCGTTACTGTTCACAAAACCATTCTGCTGGCTGTACCGACCATAAAATTCTATCATTGACCTTGACAAGACCTTCACAGTATTACAGCTGGCTTTTGGCGGCAGCACATTGACCTCGAGTCAAATGTGACTGGCTACACTAGAAATATACTTCCTTAACCGCCGTAGAACTGTTCGCAGACGAAACACAGCTAAATGTTACTAAATAGTGATTTTTACATAGTTCACTAGGCACTGCAATTCATACTACATATTAACTCTTATACAAATGTAAATAAAATGTAATTTAAACAACAACATCCTAAGGTGAAAAATTTATGAAATAAAATATACTCTAAAGAATTAATATATTTGGCTGTGGTAAAATATTTTTGTAACAATTGAAGACTGAATTTAGTTGCAAATAAACCCATCAATAATAGAAATCTTTGTTGTGGATCCTGTTACCTGTAACGACCCAAAACTGTTAATTATATCTAACAGTGAAAGCAATAAAAATAAAATATATTTTAAAAAAATATCTTAGTTATAGTCGTAGATACTTTATGTTAGGCGTCGTACAAATCAGCGTCATTACGTATGTTGTATAGATAGGTGAATTAATACTAACGTTGTTATTAATAAATTATTTTGTTGATAGTTTAGCCTAATTGTAGTTATACAAGGAGGCTGAGATATAAGTGAAGTTTTGACATCAACTTAGGGATTTGCTGGTATATTTGCGTACCATAACTCCTTCTCGACAAGTATTTAAATAGAAGGGGAGTGGATATTTGCTTTGTTTAAAATAATGGTAAGAAAATTATAAGTAATAGAATGATTTGTAGCACTGATTTAATAAAGTAATTAGAACATTTCTGGGACTAAAAATTTTGGTTGTCCGTTAGAGGTACCGGAAAAGGTTCCAGGGTAAATTAATAAAAGTTAGGAGAATACTAGAAGGTATATTCCTGAAATATTACAGGACAAGCACTAGAGTTTTTAAAATTGTAGGGATGTAGAGCTATATCGTCATCTCAAAGCAGGACTGAATGTTATCGCAAAAATGCAGTGATTTGATAGTTTTGCAGGAATGTGGAATTAGAGAATTTTTTACAAGTAAAGCATCGCTTCAAATAGTCATTGTATTATAATCCATAAAAGTGTTTAAGGCTGCACAACAACTTACACAAATATATTACCGTCAGAGTCGAAACAGAAGTGTGTGTCTGTGGGATGCGACCATTTGTTTCTTTTTAATGACGTGTTGTGCAAAGCACGTTAACAATGTAACTTTTCTAAATGTGATTTGACTTGGTATTAATAGAACTGCATAGAAGAACACTCCCAGTAAAGTATGCGCTTAGGGTGCCGTCGAGATGTTCTAGAGTACTATAGTAACTTATTTCCTTGATACTAATAGTAACTGTCGTTCTATTGACTCTTCACATTCTACACTCCCAAACGAACGATTAAGTATTTTGGTTGTTCGCAACTAATTTCTGACGCGTGAATAGTAGTCTTAAGTTTGTCTCTGCTACTAACAGCGACTTCTCCTGGGCCTTATTTATAGTCACAGCAGTGTTGACGTTGTGGGGTAATTACAGACTCTTTAATGTAAGACGGTAATCGTATTAAATACGTGGTTTATGTGGTACTAACACTGATTTATCCCGAGCAACAAACAACTTCGCCACATAACGTCCAAGGTATTCACAAAATTACTTTAAAAATTCAATATTTATTTCCTGGGCTTATATATGTTGAACAACAACACGTGTCGGTAGAACTCTAGAATGAAACTCTCGTATAATTAGTTTCTCTCTGGTCGTACTTTCTTTTCGGATCGTTTGCCTTGAAATTTTACAAACTATGTTTTCTTCTCAATAATTATGTTATCTTATAAAATAAAAACTTGTATTATTTTTTTAAGTACCTACCTAACGTACTCAATAATGTGTCGCGAACATCTCAATATGTCTACTGGTTATAGTAAGTATCATCGGCTGATATAAAATTAATTTTATCTTTTCATCTGTTTAGGTGTCAAATTTCGTTTCACATCTTAAATATTTATTATAAGTATCCACGTGAAGTGAAAATTACTACGCAGTCCGTTCAGTCGAAGCAAAATCATCTAACAAACTCATATCACCCCTGTACGGTACTGACAGTTCGAATGTTTAAAATTGTTAAAACTATTTTTGCGGCCATTTACATAATAATCACCCTGGAGCGAAAACTAAGTGAATATCTCGAATTCGATGTATATCGAAAATTTATCTAAAACACATTCCTCGAATTTTCAACTCCTAAGAGTTAATTTCGAAAAACCCTTGAATCAAAATAATTTTAAACTACTATACTGGTGTCTCTTGTGCATAAAAAACACGAAAATGCCAGTTGCGTTCAAGGTATATCGACGAATAATTAATAACACATTTAATCTCTTTTCACCTATTTCACCTCTTTAGGTGGGGAATTTCGAATATTAATAAAATTTATTTTCAGGTGTTCGAGTAAGCATCAACATTAAAAAAAAAATCTCGTCGCTATATAAAAAATCAATGATGTCGGTATATATCGATTGTGAACCTAAAAATACATTCCACCTATTTTTACCTCTTAAGAGATAAATTTGGCAAATATATTTAAATTGTATTTTCGATATATATGTAAGCAACAATCTAAAGGTAAGTGCATTTCGATATCTCGATTGGTTAGATCATGACTTTTCAATTAAATGTACCTTCGGGCCAATTGCTTCAATTTTATAACTACCAAAAACACTCGGGGGCCGAAAGTAAAAAAATAAAAAAAAAAATAAAAAATAAAAAAAAAAAAAAATAAAAAAAGCAGTCAATAATTATAGGCATTGTACGGAATCATTTAATTGAACTTAATGTTAGTCTAACATAAATCATTGTCATACGCAGAGATTACATTGAACTAACTATAAATATTAAGAAATAGCCATTAAATAATTATAACAAAACATATTCGCTGATTTCTGACATTTTGATGGCGGGCCAGTAGAAATCTCTCTGCGGGCCGCATCTGGCCTATTGAGAAATCCTGGGTTAGATAGATATGGAGGAATAATCGAAAATATATTTAACAAGTTTTCACCGCTTAATTATAAAATTTCGGAACGTCTTGGAATTCTGTGTTAGTAATTTGTATATGTAACCAGTTGAAGTAAAACTCACGACGTTATCCAATTGGGTTCTAGTTGTATGGACGTTTAATAAAGAACACATTTTGCACCTTTTTACTGCTTGGGGATCGATATAAAAAAATCCTAAAACTGCTTTTTGGGTATTTATGTAAGCAACATTTTGTAGTGAATACAAACTGTCTACCCCGAAGGATTCGCTAGATATCGATAGTTAATCGGAAACACATTTAAGGTCTTTTCACCCCCTTAAATGTTGAATTTCGAAAAATCCTTAAATTGGCTAGTATGCATTTTTATAATGTGTCCCATTGAAGTAAAAATTGCTATGTTAGGCCGTCGGGTTCGATCTCTATCGAAGTTTCTTCGAAAATATATTTAATCCCTTTTCACCCCCCTAGAGGTCGAATGTTGCAAACTCTTTTCTTAGTGTTCGCATACGACTTGAAGGGAAACCACACAAAAATTTTCACGTTTTTATGTCCGATGGTTTTGTCTGCAATTTGATATGTCAGTCAGTCAATCAGTGTTCTCTTTTGATATACTCGGTAGATATATTTAAACTCAGTCGTTCACCCAGAAACCCGTTCTACTGCTTGCTGCACGCTGTTGCCACATCGCACTGTAGGCCTTCTAGGTCCCCACTCATTCAACATTCACGTCAGTCACGAAATGAAGTACAGTTACTTCAGTTCACGCACACATATAATACACTAGCAGCGCTCCCGTGGCTTTGCTCGCGTGTGTTTTGTCATAACAGATAATAACTTTCACTGAAGCTTCTTTGTACACCAGATATTTAGTTCAGTTATCAAGTATTAGAATGACAAATCTGCTAGTTGAGCTAACCCTGCAGCAGGATAAGAAGCTATAGCAGTCTACGCAATAAGCAGCCTTAAGTTTGTCCCTGCCACTAACAGAGATTTTGCCTGGGCCTTATTTATAGTCATAGCAACGTTGATGTTGTGCGGTAAATTTTAACGTTATAGGGTAATCGAATGATTTTTGTATAGTCTGCCTTAAAAGTTCACAAACTAGGTTTTCTTCTCAATAATTAAGCTGTATTATAAAATAAAAAAAACTTGTATTACTATTTCTGTAGGTATATAATGTAACCATCATTCTGAAGCGAACGTCTCAAATATCTACTGGTTATAATAAATATCTTCGGCTCATAGAAAACAAATTTTATGGTTCCGAATTTCGAAAAAATTTAATTTCTTATTTTTAGGAATTGTACAAGTATCCAAGTAAAGTGAAAATCACGATAGCCTTTTCAATCGAAGCAAAATCGATCATACCTTAAAAATCACACATCACTCCTGTACAGCACTGAGACTTCAATTATTCGAAAATCTTAAAACCTTTTTGCGGCCATTTACCTAATCATCATCCTGAAGTAAAAATGAACTGAATATATCGATAGGTTCGATACACATCGATGTGTGTTAATACGATTTATCTAAAACATTGAATTTCGAAAATTCCTTCAATCACATTTTTGACTACTATACTTGTGTGGACGTGAAAAACCAAACAATAGCTCTCATAGGTTGAAGATATATCGACGATGAATTAAAAACACTTTTCATCACTTTTCACCCATTTCACCTCCTTAGGTGGAGAATTTTGAAAATTCCTGAAAATGCTTTTCGGGTATTTGAGTAACCATCAGTCTTAAACAAAAATCACGTTCCTGTATAACAGATCGATCGTGTCGATATATATATCGAATCTGAATCGAAATCACATTTTGTCATTTCTTTACCTCTTTGGGGCTGAATTCGGAAAAAAATATTTATACGGTATTTTGGATATTTCCATAGTCCTCAATCTGAAGAAAAGAGCACGTCGACGACTCGATTGGTTTAATAGCTGTGGAGGAAAAATCGAAAACACTTTTCCTGTACTATGACACCTTTAATTATAAAATTTTGAAACGTCTTGTATTCGTGTGTTTGTCCTTTGTATACGTAACCAACTGAAGTAAAATTCACGACGACCGCCAATTGGTTTCGAGCTGTACAGACAGTTAATAAAAACACATTTCCCTTCTTTTTTTATTTTGGAAGTCGAATTTCGAAACATCGAAATATTTATTTATGAGTATTCACACCAGCATCATTTTAAAGTAAAATACAACTCTGTATATCGATAATAAGTCGAAAATACATGTCTGGTCTTTTAGCCCCCTTAAAGGCTGAATTTAAAAAATCCTCAATTGGCTAATATGCTGTTTTTGTGATTAACCCATTGAAGTAAAAGTTACGACGATAGGCCGTCGAGTTCGAGCTGTGTAAAGGAACCTTATAAAAACACAATTCCCCACTTTTACATCTCCTTAGTGGACGAATTTCAAAAAATCGGTTTTTAGTTCTTGCCAATGACCTAAGGAGAACCCATACAAAAATTTCACATTTCTAGGTCCAGCGGTTTGGGCTGCAGTTTGACGGAATTACTGACTGACATATCAGTCAGGGTTCTCTTTTATGCATATATTTATCTGTTAACAAAATATTTAAAGATGTAATTATTTTAAGGTACAAAATGTCTATTGTGTGTTAATACTGAACGTAACATACAGACAATAGTATTTAAATTATTTATGCTGAAATGCTATAACGATTTTGTTAATTCTCCTTTAATGAAACTCTTAATTCATTACATTTTTGCAGATCTGCATCTTCCCTGACCAAGTCAACCTCGTAAATTGCTTCAATTATCTTGTTTTTTTTTCTGAACTAACTATTGGTAACTTAATAAGATAACACAAACTATCCAGTGCATAAACGAATACGATGCATATAAAATGCAGTTATTAAATAAGTTTGTGTAAATTTTTATTTTTGATGCCGCGTGGTAACACTGGCACAATTCGAGAGACATAAGTGAACGGGTTCGTTCACTAATCTGATATTCCGGACTGTTTGAGCGGTCAGTGCTTCCAAATTCTCGAATGACGAAACATTTTGTTTTTGCGACCAAAGTACTGCTCGAAAATGTACCATTTTCTTTCAAGTTCTCGAGATAGCATTTTAAGGTCGCTCGTTTGTGACCATATCAAGTGAAGAAATTTATGCGATTCTCACATCTTTGGTCTTGGGAGTTGGCGAGCGGTATCGTTACGTAAATGTGAAGCACCTTGAGAATGCACGGGAAATAAAAACAAATAAATCGAATAGCCGCTGCGAAACACAATATTAAAATTGGAAAATCCGTGCCGGATATCAAACCACGATATTTGTCGCTGGAAAAAAAAGCGGGGTCACAAATTCAGTCGTGGTATTTTTTTTCTTGATAGCATGCTGTTAACGATTTCTTTAAGGATGAATAGTCAACAGTGTACCGAGTTTTGTAATTACCTACGTGTTATCAAAAATCTGAAGCTTGATTGTGAATCATTTCGATTTTACAGCAATCTTTGAAACTATTAGTTTATTCTAATTTTATCTCTAAACTTAAACTTTTAATTGTGTTTTTCAGTTAAACAGAGAGTGCAGTTTCGTGTTTATGACGGCCCAACATAGAAAAAACCCAAGCTAATTATTACTGATTTTGCAAATAAACAAAAAACTTGCTTTTTTGTGCTATAATTATGTTGAAAGGAAATATTTCTGCAAAAAAAAAAAAAAAAAAAAAAAAGAAGCGGAATACGTAATCTGTAACGGTTGTCCGTTGCTGAAAAGTGATTTACGAACTACAATGCGACCCATTTAACAAAAATGTTTAGCTACTAATACGTGCTTTATCGACAGTGCGAGAGTAAAAACTTACATACGTAGAGGACGTTATCTTGGGCATGTGAGACGTTTTAGAATTATATTTATAGTAAAATTTATGGAAAATTAACAAAAATCCATGAATAATTATTATCTTGGCCTTTGTGGGTATGAAATATAACTAGCCGAAAATTGATTTTAGACGTTTTTAATAAAAAATGTTAAATAATCCTACTGAAACGTAAGCAGCAACATTCGTGAGTAATGATAGGTAACAACGATTAAAATTCGATTCTCGATGAGGAAAAAGTATTTTACTCTTTTTATTATTTCCTTTAGTTCTTTAGTACTATGCCGTAATTATAAAATATAAGAAATGGTTACAATGTATTTGAAGCATAGCCATAGTTCAGTTACTTTTAGAATGTAATTGTCGCTAAACTGTAATATTATCGCTATAATGACGAGCTGTATCGCTACAGAGGATATAAAACAAATGTGTGGTTTTTAATATACTCAACTATTATGTAGAAAATTTTGTCGTGGATTGTACAAAAGTACGGCCTTCAAATTTTTTTGACGAGCGCGGATTTGAGCATTAATGAAAAAGTATCGTGCTACAAAATTGTCAACAACTTCTTTTGTAATAAACTAATATAAAAAAATTACTTCGTAGTTTTGCGAATTGTTCTGAAAACGTTCATTGCCTCATTCAGTTTTTTTCCTTATAAATAACATCTAAAGTTGAAAGTTCTAAAATAAAACCCCAATTAAATTGAACAACGTTGCATTGTTAAATATTTTATATTTAATTTTGAGAGCATTTTGTCCGTTCGGGAAATTTTATGCACTAATAAACCGTAACAAATTGAATTATGCCTATTTACACACAGATAGGTCGACTCTACTTATAAGAATTACAGTAATTATTATTAAATTTAACGTTGTAGGAAACAGAATAACACTTGTTGATAACTCAAGCGATTGAAAGATTATGTAACATTCGTTTGAATGGCGACCAAGTTGGGAAAAAGCGATTTTTTATATTTGTATGAAATCATGTTAGTTTTTTATACGTTACTTGGTAAAGCAGCTTCCTTTTACAAAAAAAAAAAAAAAATAGCTCACACATTTTCCCATAGTGGCATTTCAAATTTAATATTTGCACGGTTTTCGTTCTTATCCACTGCGAAGACCAATGAACATAAGAAATAAAAAAATCACATTGAAACCACATGTCATGAACTTGACAAACCCATTCCAAAAAAGTAAATTTAATTGCTACAATTTTTAATACTTTTGCTACCGTATAAGGGATTATTTTGTAATATAGTCAAAGTAGAGTTTTTTTTGCGTCACAGTGCACGGTGGCAAGATTAGACTTTGCCCCCCCCTCCCCCCCGAACAGCTGTATGGTCTTAATTAGAGAAAATAAGTAGCATATTTGTGTACAGAAGCGTGCATTAAGTGATTTAGACAGGTGATAATTGTTTGACATTTAATATCAATTATAATACAATAGCTTGAAAAGTAACTGTCGCGCTTACACGCATCAACACCAAAGCAGTGTGAACGAAATTGTAGTAGCAGAGTATTTATAGATGAGCTGCAACTCCAAAATCACCCATTAAATATTGAATATGCTTCCCTAGTAGAGACAGCGGTGCTGAAATTATCAAACCTGGTGTGGAGCAATGGAAGACAGTTTCTCACAGTTTTCAGTTTCATTGCATGCAACGTTTTTGTCTGGACACCACCAACCCAAATTTTCAATCCATGTAACGGCCGGAGTTTGATCACGTAATCGACAGTCATGTCGTAGTATTCTGTCAGTTCCATTACTATCCTCCAATGCCACTTCATCTCTATATATAAAAATGAAACCTGACTGACTGACATATCAAACTGCAGCCCAAACCACTGGACCTAGAATCATGAAATTTTTTGTGGGGGTTCCCTTCAGGTCGTAGGCGAGCACTAAGAAGGGATTTTTCGAAATTCGACTTCTAAAGGGGAGAAAAAGGGTGAAATGTGTTTCCGAAGAAACGTCGATAGAGCTCGAACCCGACGGCCAATCATCGTGATTTTTACTTTAATAGGACACTCATAAAAATGCATATTAGCCAATTTAAGGATTTTTCGAAGTAAAACATTTAAGGGGCTGAAAATACCTTAAGTGTGCTTCCAATCAACTATCGATATCTATCGAACCATACGGGATAGAGAGTTGATATTCACTTCAAAATATTGCTTACGTAAATACCCAAAAAGTAGTTTTAGGTTTTTTTGAAATTCGACCCCCAGGCAGTAGAAAGGGGCAAAATGTGTTCTTAATGAATCGTCTATATCTTTGAAACACAATTGGCTAGCGTCGTGATTTTAACTTTAATTTGGTTACTTTTACAAATAATGTCTATGACAGGACTCAAAGACGTTTCGAAATTCTTTATTTAAGGGGGTGAAAATACGGGAAATGTGTTTTCGATTATCCTTCCATATCTATCGAATCAATCGAGATATCGAAATGCTTTTTGCTTTAAATTGGTGCTTTTGTAAATATCCCAAGTACCATTTAAAATATATTTTCTGAATTCGGCCCTAAACTGATTAAAAATGGGGTAATATGAGTTTTCGACTCACATTCGATATATTCGATATTCGAAATAGCTTTTTATATAGCGACGTGATTTTTGTTTAGGATTGATGCTTACTCAAATACCTAAAAAGTAGTTTAAGGAATTTTCCAAATTCGCCACCTAAGGACGTGAAAAGGGGTGAAAAGTGGTGAAAGGCGTTTTCAATTAACCGTCGATAGGCCTATATCTTGAACCCAGCCGGCTAATGTTGTGTTTTTTACGTCCACGAGATACCAATAAAGTATTCTAAAACGTGATTCAAAGGTTTTTCGAAATTTACTCTCTTAGGTGGTGAAAAGACCTTGAATGTGTTTTAGATAAATCCTCGATATCTATCGAACCCGTCGAGATATACAATTAATTTTTGCTTCAGGATGATGATTACAGAAATTATCGCAAAAAGGTTTTCAGATTTTTCTAAATTCGATTTCTCAGTACTGTGCAGGGGTGATATGTGTTTTTTTTTTTTTTAGTGGATGATCGATTTTGATTCGACTGAACGGGCTAGCGATGTGATTTACACTTCAGTTGGATACTTATACAAACGTCTAAGATGTAAATTTCAAATATTTCGAAATTCGACACCCAAAAGGGTGAAAAAGCACAAAATTTGTTTTCCATCAACCCATGATATCTATCTAACCAGTAGCGATATTGAGGTGTTGTTCGCGTCAGAGTGATGCTTACGTAAATATTTTAAAAATATGTATGTAATTTTTTATCTTTACAAGAAACGTGATTGTTAAGAATAAAACTAAGTTGGTCAATATTCAAGGCAGACGATCCGAAAAGCAGGAACGAGCAGCGAGAAACATCCGATACAGGAGTTTCACTCTACAGTAACCATAGAGGTAATATATAGTAGAGGGAACATGACGTCACAAATGTGTGTCCAACATGGTCTCGAGAGCTTGGTGTCGTTTATTTATGTTTTCTCGTCGTAAAAATGCAGTCGTGTTGTTTGAAACTCATGGCGTACCTTCCAGAATATATATTTAGTCACGTGGTGTCACCATTATCTCGGTTCAAAACCTTATAGTAAGTACGTAGCTAATATTTACAGTTTACTAAAAACAGCTGGGTTAAGGAAAACTGTAACGTGGCAAACATTGTTTACATTTGTCGTTCTGAAATTTCTACGCAATTATACTATGCGATAATATGGTAGTATGCTCTCCTTAGTTCATAAATTCATAATGTACCAAAATAACTCAACATAGTTGTGATTACTAAGCAATTATTATCTTGGCTCTCAATGTTATTTCAAATCTCCCGCGCATATTTCACTAAAGTCCGTGACATGTTGAACACACAATTTCGTACGCAGCTATATAGACGATACTCCCTCTACCCTATATTTACTCTAAGACAGTAACCTATCGAGACGTGGTGTTGTACAACCTCTATGAGCCCAGGACACAAAAATTTTCATGAATTATTTCGACGTTACGTGACGCAATTGTTTGTTACTCAGGTCTAAATTACGGGAGGTTCTGGGCTCGAATTCCATTAAAAGCTGCGTGCGAACGTTCAGTTCTGACACACAAAAACTACAAGGCAGATCGAATTAGTGCAATTTACACGAAGTCTTTAAAAGGGGTAAAATTGCAGTTCGCTTTCCACTTAGGTTCCTCTGCAATATCAGCTGACATATCGTCGGTATACTGTTGAAAGTGGTTAAGTCATAAATGCTATTTCGTTTAAAAACAGTATTAAATTACAGATATTAACAAAAATTTGGTTTGTTACTATACTGTGACACAACAGTACGAAACGACGAATAGACTTTAAACTTGGGTGATTATTCGAGAACAACATATACATATTCCTAGCATTTTTATAATTTTATCTCATTTTGACTTTGTCACTTTTGGCAGTAAACCGACGATATCATCTCACTAATCTCAAGTTTAGGGCACCAAATACGTTTCCGCGAAACCTTTACCCACTGAAACTTTGTAATGGCAATAAAGTTAAAGTGAATATTTTGAAAATATATAATTGAGGGCACCGTCACCAATGGTTGTGCACAGGGTAAACAGATGTTTTTCAATCGATTAACCTCTTATCTTAGGTGTCTGTAATTACTCCACAACCTCAAATTAGCAGGACTATAAATGAGGCCCAGGCGAAGTCGCTGTTAGTGGCAGGAACAAACTTAAGACTGCTTTTCTCGTGGACAGCTATAGCTACTTATCCTGCTGTAGAATTAGTTTAACCAGCCGCTTAGACATTCTAACACTTGATGACTGAAGTACCAATCTTGTGTACAAAGAAGTTTTTCAATTAAAGTAAATATTATCAGTTACGAATAATACTCGCGAGCAAAGCCGCGAGGGACTGCTAGTATTAAATAAAACTGTTTAATTATTTTGAGCAATCGTAATCATCCGATTGTGCATTTGTTTTCCAAATGGAGGTGCCAGTTGAAGTCTGGCTTAAATTTGTATATATATATATATATATATATATATATATATATATATATATATATATATATATATATCAAAATACTATTGCAATATGAATATTATTACAAAAAAAACCATTTTATTTTACATGTGTAGGCCACCACTCTTTTCAAGAAGGGATTTCTGAGGAAATTAGATGGTGATTTAAGGCCATTCTTGTCTTGTATCTACTGTTATCGCGAATTATCTGTTTAAGTTTAAACGAAAGCAGATATCAAAAATATTTTCGGCAGTTTTTTTAAATGTTTTTACAGACATATATATATTTCTTTCTGAAAACAAGTAATTATGGGGTTTCAACTAAAAAGTCAACCAACCAGAACTTTTTAATTACTTAATTAGCTAAAAAAAATTAGTATTTACTGCCTTGGAAAATTGGCTAACACGGAGAAGACAATTTTAAACAACAATGCCAAACAAATGTTTTTATATTTGCTCTTGTTAAGGCGTAAACAATTAATTTAGCTAGAAAAGTAGAAACAAGAGAGTATGGCCTAACATGTAGACTGTAATGCGTATCGCGTAAGTTTAAACAAATAACTAAAATGCAATAATAATTTATAGCATATGCAAGGGTTACATTACATCAGTGTTTCATAATGTGTTTACCAGAACTGGTATGAAAATAAACCGTTACAATAATTTTGTTTGTGAGATTTGTACAAGCGAAACAAAATTTTAATATCTGATTAAGTGACTGAAATATTTACCTCAGTAGCTCTGCACACACATACAGATCTTCAATAGAACGCAAATTGGAAACTTCGTTGTCCGAAACAAGCCTTAACGACTTCTGTCACCGAGGTCATCCAAACAGTTTATACTAAATATTAAGTTTTACAGTACCGCGTTTATTTTCTTATCAGAATTTATACATAGTTAGAAAATAATCATTGCATGACAAATTAACATATACATCAATAAATCGTAACAAATAGAGTTCATTATGAAACCAATACAGGTGTTACGTGTAAACTTAAGCATTTCCTTTTTATTTATTAATGTAGCGGGAAAAGTAATTACCTGTGTGTACTCGCACAGGGAAGAAAAAAGTAACAGGTGTGCAATATTTAATTGTTTTTGCGATAATTATATATTTAAGCTTAGAAGAGAGCAAGTATCAAAAATCTGTCTGGCAGTTTTTTTTTAAATTGTATGTGCCGTGACAGTTATATATATTTTTAAAGAAAAAAATATATATACTGGTTTGACTAAAATGTCAACTAAATATAATTTCGTTAGTTACTTCCTTGAGAAAATATGGCAACACCAAGATTTTAAACAAAATTGCCTGACAGATTTTTGACATCACCTCTCGTTTAGGCGTAAAATTAATATCGCTAAAAATTATAAACTAGAGAGCCTTAAGCTCTGACCATATAATTTTTTTGTGTAAAGCCTGTATGGACGTTCAGAGCACGTTTCTTAGTTTCGCATACATTTGTCACTGTCGAAAGTATGTTTTGTTTTCGTGTATTAGCAAAATTTTATCCATGTGTAACTGTTTCGTAAAAGAAAACGAATTTACGGACACATTGCAACTCATTTGAAGCACGTGGTAAGGGTGCGCTCTTAATACTAGGCATCTTGTTGGTCGACAAAATATATATGTGCTTCAATGGTTGTTTAAATATAATTATTTAAACTGAGTCTCAGACGACGGCCACTGGTTAAGTACCATGAAGGTACTAGAGGATGAGTAAATTTGTTATCTTAAGAATATTTTACCCTTAAAATATTTGGTAAAAGTTTTAAACCAACCAAAATGCGCAGAATTTTTGCTGTGGTACATCATGATAATTTATCGTTATGGTTTTAAAACATATGTTTATAAATGTTCACACACCCTTTCTTATTTTTTAGTAAAACTCGATATTTTTTATTCTAACGTGTGGTATATATTTCTGTATTAGCTAGAATCCAAAGAAAAAATTTTAACAAAAGTACTCACCAGATAGCATGTAAGCTTGCGCAAGCCTGCAATTGACTTGATTTAGGCTTGCCATTACAAGACCTATTTGGTAGGTTCGATTCAAGCTTGAGTCAAGCCTATTTTTTACAGTTTTATCCTGCCTTGTACGAGGCAAGCTTGCTACAAGCTTGCAGCAACCTTGGATCAAGCTTTCCTGGCAAGCTTGCTGCAGGCTTGTCGTGTGGAGACTAGTTAGACTGATTCAAGCTTATGGTTTGACATGACAAGCTTGCTGCAAGCTTGAATCAAGCTTATTTTGCTATCAGGGTTTGCATTATGAATTTTGTTTCTTTCTCCATTCAATATTTTAGCATGATTTTCGAAGAAAAATATACTTATAAGATGAACTTCCAGTCTGCGTGTATGTGATCAATAACCCAGTAAACTGAATATAATCGAACTAGGCACACATATAGTACATATTAACGTCACCTGATTTGTTGCATTTTTTCACGACAGAAGCATTGTTTGAAGGTAGGCTTACTGAACATTTGTGCCTCTATCTCCTGTCGCTGGTAATGTGACTTGAGTACAACTGAATTTCACTTAGACAGTTTTATCATCTTAGGTGATACTATTACTGGTAAGTTATATTTTGGAAGATGGTACGACGATATGACAAATATTTTTGCCTTATTTAGAGCTATACTGGACGTAAAATATGTTGCTTTTATATAACATTAGCACCAACACTGAGGAAATTAGGCCCATTAGTTATGCAGGTAACTTCTTGATAGATTGAAAAAAAAAAAAAAAAAAAAAAGAGATAAAATTGTACAAGGTTACCGTACAAAAACTAAAACACTTTAGGGAGCAGAATTAGCGCTTTCTCGTTTTATTGGTTGACAGTAACCTAGACTTCTACATCAATTACAACGAGAACTGTGTAAATTTTTCCTCGTGTTTGATAATTTCCGGGAAAACATTTCTTATTGACAACGGGGCAGTGAATGTACAAGTTTCATTTTTATCGCAAGCATCGAATTATGCGACAGCTATAAGGATAACTAAGTGACTTAATGCAAGAACAACCAATGTCAGTACACCATATGTGTGATAATCAGGCATTCTATGCTTGATTAACACACTTACGATATAATTACATTGGTTGTGCTTGCATTAAGCCACAGAATTGCGGTGGAAACTGTGTACTTGGGAGGTGTGACCTGGGACACACATTAATGCGTGTATTTATTTAATTTTTTAAAATTTTGATTTATAAACATCCAAACTTGATTGCGTTATGTCAGTCACGGAACGGCTGACAACAGAATCCAACAAAATCTCAACTCTGTTAATA
Organism: Medauroidea extradentata; assembly: GCA_003012365.1. Taxonomy (NCBI): domain Eukaryota; kingdom Metazoa; phylum Arthropoda; class Insecta; order Phasmatodea; family Phasmatidae; genus Medauroidea; species Medauroidea extradentata. The sequence goes on along the minus strand of PNEQ01069298.1, from coordinate 24,807 downwards.
GCAGGCATAGCCACAGTCTATCCTACATTTTAGCCAGTAACGTTTTAGTGTCATTGCCTACTAATAATTGCATACAGGAATCGGTCCACAGTTTACTGGAACTAAGATTTTCACGATAAAATTTTACTGTGTGCATCTAAACCTATATTAACTTTTTTTTCTGGCCTCTTATCTTTCTTTAAAGTGCTGTGATTTAATACTTGTTATTAAAAAAAAAAAATTACAATTACCCCTTACTTATTGTACTTTATATAAATATCTCAAAATTAATTACTTTGTGGGGTGGATCTTTTCTACGTAACTCAGCGTAGTTTAGTTAAAGTAGGTATCTTGGCAGAAAAAAATACATTGTGCTATACTAATTTTGAAATCCGTTCATTTTGTAGGTACTACCTTTAATGAATGTTTAATTACCTTAACCTTTTCATCTCCTGTAGTTTTTAAGATCGCTTTTGTTTGCCTTGATACCTCCACCGTGCTATTTCAGGACAAATAAAAACCCTAACCAGTAAAAATTTATAGTAATAAAAATAACGAAACCAAATTAAAAATTTTACTATCATTACGTCTTACTCGTAGTAAAAATAAACTCACCTACCTAAATAACATAATCCACATCGTATCTAGATGACATAGGTATTAAACAATATTGCAATATATTATTTGACGCGCAGAATTTTTACATTAAAAATATATATGCAATTACAGTTCAGTGGATGATCTCACAGTTTTGATTTAGTAGCACACGATATATATTTTTTTATTTTTCAGATAATTATATTGTGTCTTAAGTGGCCTGGCTTTTGATATCATTAAAAGCGTAAAAGTACTTCGACATGTCGTATTGCAGAACAATATAATATAACAATTTGGTATGGTTAAAGTGTAGTACGAGATAAAACTTAAACGTTAAACATTATTCGATACAAATATAAAATTTTAAATGAAATTCGTGTGCAGCAACTGTAAGAGCATTCACTTGGACTAAAATAATTTCCATATCCTAGGTAGGCCTATATTAAATATTTGTTGATATTTTATCAAACACCCTTGTGAGAAAAGTGAAAAACAGAGCAAAATGTATTTATAAAACATCAAATATGTTCATTTTAGGAACTTTAATTTTTTTTAATTTGTAATGCAATTTTCGAAACTGCGCTGTTTCCTTCATTTTACAGTTAATATTATGTATATCTGCACACGACCAAGACGTTTTGTGGAAATTAATTAAGAGGGTTGCATGTAATTCTTTTTGAAATTTTATGATAAAATTCGAAGTACCCATGGGGCCGCTGTGGCCGAATGGTCAGACCATTCGCCTCCCACCAAAGCGGTCCGAGTTCGATTCTCGGCGGGGTCAGTCACGTGGGAATCGTGCCGGACGATGCCGTTGGTCGGCGGGTTTTCTCGGGGATCTCCCGTTTCCCCGCCCCTTCATTCCGGTACTGCTCCATACTCACCTCATGTCACCCCTCACCAGCGCTAAAGACCTCGATGTTAAGCGCTGACCAAAACCTCTCACCAAACATTAAAAACTAATTGAAGGCGAAGAAAATGTCATCAGATATCTGATAAATTTCTTAATGACGCTGCTGTGACTTATAGAAACGATTGAGCCATTAAAGACAGTTATAACTAATTATCTTTACACAAGTTCCAGTGCAGGATATTTCATGTTAAAATGTTCATAATTACAATTTAAAAGCACACAAATATTATTTTGCAGTTGGTGTATTTAGTTCTTGAAACTTTCTCAGAGGTAAAGTCACAAAACTATGGAAAAAGGTCTCAAAACTCAGAAAACAAATGACGCACGTGAACCGCCTTTAAGGCGGCCGCCTGGCCAGTGCAGAGTTTCGACCGTTACAAGTTGATTCAAAAACTTCTCAGCGTGTATGTGATGTCTGATTAGTAATAACATTCAAACAACGTTACACACTGGTTGTCGAAGATGGGTGTTTGTGGTCATTTGTAGGTATGAAAATATTGGCACAGAATATTTTCAATGTTATATGCGTGAAGAGTACAGCTTTAATTTTACACGCACTTCTGTAGATGTGCGTCGTGGTCAGCAAGCTCTCGTTTACAAATTTCTGAATCTTGGGTTTTTACCCCACACTATGGTTAGCACAATCAAATGAGTGACGTCAGTGAACATAAACACGCTTAAAATAACTATAAAACAAGGCTACATATGTGCAAATTTAGCATTGTATTTCTGTTTCATCACGTTATGTAATATGTTCTTCTAATTTGGATCCTCAATGTGTATGTGACTTATATACAACGACTACATTCATTCGTGTTTCAATATGTTTAGTAGTTGCCCAAAACTGCTAATTGATTTTCATTCAGTATTCTGTTTTGTAAAGCTAGATTGTATTGAAGAACAGCTTCTTTTAAGATATTTTATAGTTGTTATCATTGCCAGTTTCCTATCGTGATTGTATCTAAGGTGATATTTTAGAAAACGTATCTGTTCGCCAAGAATACACAACAATTAAAAAAATTTCCAGGAATAATAACTTATGACGTGGTAAACTTACAAACGTGCTTACATTACACCTAATAAATAACTGTCCCTACTTATGGAAAAAAAATTGCTTTAAATTAAATACATTTCCTCCAATTCTTCCTTTACACTTTCACACTACGTAAACTTAACCGGAACTATATTTTCAATAATACTTAATCTTATTGCGTTTGATTTGTGAAGTAGTGAATTACACTTAATGCATAAAAAAGTACAGTAAATTATTTCTTAGCTACTTTTCTAATATCATTAAAATGTAATATCGTTTACATCTTGTGATGAAACTCACCGAACCATTACCTGTTAACAAAAGTCACAAGGAAAAACTACCAATTTTACAATAAAACTCTCTATTTCAAATTATAACTAACCCAATGAAGCAATTGTCTGACGTTCACTCACCAGGACGGTGGCGCAGAGTGTTATTATGACCGTCTTCATGATCGCCTGATCTAGGTCTTGTCTGTGCCCTTGTATTTATACAGCTGTTAAGTCGTACCACGTCCACTAGGAGCGGCTGCGTCGCGCGACAGAAACTCCCTTCCCTTAGTCGCTGTGTTGCGTAAATATGAGTGTTAGCTCTTGACACCACGGTTCACATTTATTCACATCTCGTGACGTTCAACCGTAAATCAGAGGTCATGGTATATACTAAGCGGTTTTTTCCTAAAAACTTATATATATTTTTTAATTGCAGCCACACACTGTAGGAGTTTCCTACGTTTTCGTTCGTAGCATTCTAAGCCCAGGTTAGTTTATCCCCTAAACTCTCTCAAGCGCGAATATAACTTATTTTGGTAACTTAAGGTGACTGCCTTGGTGGACGTATTTGCACGTTAGAGGCCTAGAAGTGCGGAAGTGATAAGGACGACACAGCACGCACATCACGCCTCATCCTAGCCTCTAAGTGCAAGTTACTGAACTGGTGTGCAGTCTTCTAGCCAACAACTATCCTCTACGAGACATTCACTGGTTACACTGCCATCTTGTGACGTAATATTATAGTTAAATGTTTGTTAAACAAGCCTATGGCTTTTACAATATTTTGTGCAAATACTTTTTCCCCTGTAAAGAACCACAAAACACCCATTTGCCCCATTTTGGCCGCCGTAAAATTTCCTGTAATGAATAGTAGGGAACCATACATGTTTAACGTGCTCAGAATGATATTTATAAACAGATATATCTCATGCACTTTTAGTAGTTATCAAATAATCTGGTAACGGCCGAACATCTGCATGTCGCTTGGAAGGTGAAAAATTGATTAACACTAAAAACGTAAATAAGAATACACAGGCTCTTAGAAGTCATTATATAAAAATACAGTACAGAATGACAACGTTTTCAAAGTTTATGGGCAATTATTTAGCCAAATTGACTTTTTTATAGTAACTTCCTGAACAACAGTGAAATGTGCAACATTGTGAGGTTTATACATTATACCCAAGAACTACTTAAGGCCATGCCGGGTAGTTTTTTTCACGTTGGTGCAAAAAACTCAACAAGTTTTCAACCAAATGGGTTGAAAAAAATTGAGAGCGTGTGAAGTCATACTATGCACAATTATATGTAGGATTTAAAAAAAAATGAGTCGTTTGCCAGTAAAAAAAAATATTTTGTGCCATTTTGGATCATTTTCATGCTAAAATATGTGATACTTTGGGTGTAAGAATAAAAAAATCCACTGTGTTCATTGCAACGGAAAAATTCAGATAGAAACTTTGATGTATTAGTGACAAAGCAATGTAGCGATTTTGTGATAGAGATATTAGTTCATTTTGGAAAAATTATTTTCGAAATCACTGCAAAACTACCAGGCATGGCCTTAACCCGGAAAATACTTTCGATCAATACGTTTGCAAAACCTATTCTTTAGTGCTGCTATTAATATTTAGTCTACTTTCCGAAGGAAAAAGAAGGATTATGATTTCATCTTTCTGTTCGTGTGTCTGTCTGTGTATGTGTGTGCACTGTGTGGTTGTGTGTGTTCCCCTCACCCTGTTTATCTTGGTATGGAGTAGCGTCGAACTAAACCAGTTCTCAAGAGCTATATTTTTAATGTCCTCACACAAGAGGTTAATATCATAGTGGGTGATCATCGACAATGCTGACACGCTGGAAGACACAGTGCAGCTACCACTGCCAAGCCAACCTATCAGTTATACCAACTTGACACATACAACACGCATTTCATAATTTTTGCACACACATTGTTCTTGGGAATCTGACTTGACATTTAAATATTTCGTTTTAAAATGTCAACAATATAAATAATTTTTAGATCAAGCTAGATATCTAAGGAACCATATTTCTGAATTTCATCAAACTTGGTACACATATACTACACACAAAGCTAACTTGACTTTTGTTTATTGTATTTATCCTATGTACATAATTTCAAAATGGCGGCCATTTTTTTTAAATTTTTAGCATAGTATAACATATCTTAGGAAGTATTTTTCAGAATTTTATCAAAGTTGGTGCACGTATACTACATACAGAACTGAATTTAATTTAGTAAATTTCGTTCCTCGTGTGTTTATATTTTCAAATTAGTGGACAATTCTAAATTTTTGCATATTATTACATATCTTGGGAAATATTTTACAGAATTTCACCAAACTTGGTACATGTATACCGCTTACAACATTAACATGACTTTCATGAATTTTGAGTATCCTATGTTTATAATTTTAAAATGGCTGCCATATTTTATTCAAGCATAGTTTTACATAATTTTAGATATTGTTATAGTTTATGTCTAGCATGCCAAATTTGTTAGAAAATTTTTTAAGGTATTTTCAATAAAATTGGAACTCATATGCTACATAGCATACAAAGCTGACTTTATTTTCCTGTATTTAGTTTATTACGTGTTCATATTTTTTAATGGCGACCATGTCATATTTTTGCGTAATACGACATAATTAAGGAAATATTTTTCCGAAGTTCATTAATTTCGGCACGAATATTCTTGTTAGTATGTTGACTGGACTTTTACGTATTTCTTTCTACCTATTGTAATGTTTTGAAATCTGTGGCCATTTTTATTGTTATAGTATACATTTTTTTCTTTATTTTATTTTAGCTTAGTAAGCTAACATAATTTTTGTATAGTTAGTTTGTCAAATGTCTTAATTATTATTATTTTTTGATATTCCCAGATGTACGTAAACTATTTTAACCTTCAGGGTCAATTTGTACCAACTTCGAGGCAAGTAGGCTTATCAGTTTTGCTGGTATCTTCTCGTTATTTTTGCATATTGTTTTCCAAAAACCTGCAGTTTACAATGGATGGATTTAGAATCGACTTACGTACCACGCACACTAAAAAAAATGTACTTCTTCGGTTAGGTTCGATAACACGTCTCACGGAAGGATAGTGTCAAAACATGGACGAGAGAGTTATTAGCTTAGTAGTTATCAACAAGGTTATATGCTCTGGTTGGGACAAAGAGGTGAGTGTGGAACAATGGCGGGATACAAGGTAGAGGAAACAGAAGTGTCCCGAGAAAACTCACTGGTTAATGACAACGTTCGCCACGTCTTCCGCATGCGAAAATATGTTAGCTATCCTCTCGGGAGCCAAATCTGAATAGACGCAGTGGGAGACGAGTGACCTTACAATCGCAACGCCGCGTCTCCAGTGATAACTGGCGTAAGTCGCACTAACTAGGATACTTAATTACTCCAGGCCACCTGAAGGATGAATAAAGAGAGGTCTGGCAACAGTGAATGGTATATAGGCACTGCAAACATTCAAATTCCGGTAAGATATGTGGTTTTTCTCTGGGTGTGTTAACAGACAGGAAACGTAAGTGGTGACAAACAATGATTTTAATTAAAGTATTGCTTAATTAATCACTTAGAATTTAAGTGTCATTCAGCATTCTGTTCTCTTAATTTTACTTTATTGTATTGTTAAAAGCTGTTTTATTACGAGTAAAAGCTTGTAAAAATATTTAGAAATATTTTTAGTTAGCACTCAATTAGAATGTTGCAGGACTTTAATTAATTAAGACCATTTTAATTCCTATACAAGTAATGTAGAAAATGTTTAACAATATAGTTTTTGGTGGGTTATGAAGTCAACTTTGACGTCCTGTTAAATATAAAAACATATTTGTATCTTTACAAACGGAAAATGACGATAGTTTGGTTGTTAAGAATGCTCGTTGACAACTTCAAATAATTGTACCGGTATCTAGTTCAAATTAACAAGAAAATTATTTACCATCTAAGCATTCGTAAATATACCAAATTTTGTTGCAGTTGCGTATTTTGAAGCAATTTTAAACATATTCCTTAATTATTTTTAAGTTATATATTTTTTATAATTTTTAAATCTATATATGTAAAAGAACAGAAAAATACTGCTTGGTTTCTCGGTTATTATAATGATTTTAGGTTTTTTTTTATAAAACATAAACTTTTAAGATGTCTACACGACGTAAAAACCAAACGGACCGGAAATAAGTTAACTATCATCCCATAGCATCACATTCTCAGAATTGGCGTGATGTATTTTAGATGGGTGTTTGTTTTTTATCTCTGATCGGTTGTAGAATAAAGGTCACTTACCAGTTCATGGTCATGAAGATTAATAAATTCAAGTACAATTTTTTATGTTTTTTAAAATATAATGTTAGGTTTCAAGATAGCGGACGAATTTTTCCTCTTCGCTAATGCAAGTTAGGAAACACGAAAAATGTTCCAACGATTCAGTTTAAGGAGGAAGATAAGAAATAATTAACATGATTAAAATTTTTGTTGAATATTTGCAAATTATGATAACTTGATTTCAAGATGCCTGACGACTCCACCTCGTTCTTGTGGCAAGTTGAGGAACATAAAAAATGTCTAAAGAGGTAGGTTAAGAAATATATTAAAATGAAATATATGGGTGAAAAATATGATTTATTTAAATAATAAACAACGATTGATTTCACGAAAGTTGCTCGAACGTTGCCCTCAATCACTAACATTAGAAAGAAGTCATATATTCGCTTTCAGAAAACAATTAGAACAGCGGGTTTTTGACACATCGAGTAGGCTAAGGTAATTTTTATTTAACTCGGAATAAAATTTTGTAAAATCTTGATCTCTGGCGAACTTAAAGTTAAGGTCGAATATACAGTCAAGAATGCCATGATGTCATTACCAAATCTCGAATTCCATCCAAAACACATGTGCCAAACTCCCCTTTTAAACGCTGTTAACATAATCTGTACTGAATTTAGTTCTGACATTTAACACTATTACACTGGACAGTAAATGAGTTGTGTAGATTTTTAATAAAATGTTTTATAAGTAGTTCATAAAATACTATTTTTACACTGCAAGGGTAATGCGGAACTATAGGCCTATACTATTATTTTAGGCATGAAAAACGATTAAACCTCGTTTTTAGAATGAATATGAATTCTGCTGCATTTTTTTATTGAAATACATAGTGAGCTTTATACATTACCAAAGAGTGTAAAAATAATATATTTTTGGCACTGATTTTCATGCAATTATACGGATCTTTTCACAGGGCTATGTCTACTCCATCTTCGTGTAACTTGGGTATCAGCTGAGCGTGGTATAGGTATTCAAGATGGGTTATTGTCAAGAATATATGGCCAGTCTTAAAATTAGTAGTTATGTTTTGAATTTGTTTAATAATATTTCACGAAAAATTAGCTGCTGGAAATTCATGTGCGCGTGTTCATATCGTATAAATATCTAATAAAACTCTTCAATCTTAAGTGACTTAAAGTTAGTATAAATGGTCGTGTAGCCTTGTTTTAAGTTAGTTTAGTTGATTTTAGAATTACTACATATTATATGTATAGAATATTCTAGTAAATTTTGTTAGGTTAGGAACCCACACTAAAAACTTGCGTGTAGTATTGTTGAGTAAATGCTGCGGTCACAATGTGGTGTCTTTAGCATTCATAATGAGACTTTGCGAAATTACACGAATTATCACGAGCTATGGTGTTTCAGGAAGCTGGCTTAGTTGGAACTATTTCAAAAGAAAGTTACTCTACACGTAAATACTTTGTAAAAGTACAATAATTTTTACAATTTAATAAGATGAAAATGTATATATTTTATTTATTATTCGATTTCGCTTCTCTGATATAAATATAAAGTTATTGTTTATTATTTTTATTAATATATTAATATACAAACTAAGAGAATAGGGGAGAGAGAGAGAGTTATAAAAAATCCTTACTTCAAACGATTTCCCCAAATAACTTTTAGAAAGCTGTGTAACTGTGAGATTATACATTCGATAAATAATAATACAACGATGAATATTACTGAAAATAAATTCTCAGATTATTATGTTATCAAATTATTCTTGCACAAATGTTGCCATTTCTCAACCATTCGTTCATATATTAATTACAATCTTAAAACAGAACATAGGGTTTATAAATTTTGAAGAAGTTATTAGTTATGTTGAAAAATACTTATTTTTACACTGTTTTGTTACAACTGAGGAATTAAATTTAATTCTGCTGATAGGTGGTGCATCAACATGAATTTCGGTGGTATTTCTTATTTTAAACAAATAATATTGACCCAAATTATAAGGCCAATTTGATCTCACCTACCACCGAAAACTGACACTGCTTCTCCCTCTCTGACAAGATGGCGGAAACAACAATACAGATAGCTCGTCGCCATGATCATATGGCATGTTCGCCACTTCACTTCCGGCCTGAGGCAGGCAGTTCACTCGACAGTTATATTCTTTGAAACGCTAGTTACGTCAGCTCTCTCGTCGCCTCCTGCTACCAGCAGTGAGTGAATTTTCTTGAAGGAGTAATTTCAGGCATGCAAGCTTCGACATGAGTGTTTGTTTTCATTCACTAAACACTATCATCCTAGTTCATCTGCCTGTCGGCATATCTTCATTAAGTTTTAAAAATTTCGCTTGAGTGCTTATACATCACTTACATTTCAAACTGATATATTATTAGCCATGTCTGTTTCAGCACCCGATACGAAATGTTTACCATGACAAAAACTCTTGCATGCTTCTAAAACCGTATGAAAGTGTATCAGAATCGCTGTCAGTAACGTTTTGTAACAAGTAATAATAGCCTGACCAGTTGGCTCAGTGGTCGAAAGTTACGGGATCGAATCTCGGCATTGGAGGAGCCTGTGTGAAACAATTGTGAACCACCGGAGTCTCCCCTCACCTAATAGTCCCAGGCGCTTCTCCCCCCCCCCCAGAAACCGGCAATTTAGAAATAATAAACAAAAACGCAAGAGGAATATATTAGGAAATCATAAGATATTTTTCATATTTCTTGTAATGGATATGAATGATTTTGAAAGAAATAGATGCTTTATGAAGTCCCAGAAAACCAGATGACAGCAAAGAAAAATTTAGCCAAGGTTACATGAAGTCAGAGAATACATAAAATAACAACATACAAAAACCCGCCAAGAAATGGTTTCATATACAACCCAAACAAACTCAAATATTTAAACAAAACAGAAGGAGGCACCAACTAAATAACCAGCACTACTGAAAAATATCTCGACAACACAGTTAATAGTAACCTTGGTACACGACAATTAACGTCATGAGAAGTGTACTATAAATGCGTGTTCGAGTCTAAACAAAAAAAAAATGTCAGACAACCTTTCAAAGATAATTTCACTTAGTTGAGAGTCAACATACATTTAAAATCTTAGAAATTATATCTGGTTGATGATCTCGTCACAAAACATATGTGGGAAAACTGTAAACACTCTGGAACGTCTATCCGACACGAGATGATATGTGGTTAAAGATTTGAACATAAATAAGACAATGGCAAACAATTGAACCTGTTCAGTTTATGAGTTGTGAGTTATTTGTTGAAAATTCTTACGGTGTGTAGACACTTATTTTCCTTTTAATTAAGACAGTAGTTACAGATATTCATTTGGAGTTTACTGGTAAGAACTTTTACCATATCAAGTTATTTCCTTAGAAAACATTAATCTAATGCATTACTTTAGGTAAACCGGTTTTAAGAACGGCACAACGACTGTGAACAATAACTGTTTTAAGTTCAAACTACTTTAGATAAACTGCATTCTACAATTTCATACAATGCTCCTGAATTTTACGTAAAAATGCTTAGGGCAATATGATTTTATCCGTAACGACACTAAGCCATTATGACAGTGAAACCAATCTATTTTAGGCCAAACTAGGTTTTTTATTGTAATTGAGGTCTTGGGATATAATGTGGAACGAGTTTATTCAAAATGATTTTAGGGGAAATGAATTTATTGAAATTACTTTTAGGCAAAACGATTATTGCAAAATGACAATTATTCTGCAAAGCCGCTGTACGCCAAATAAATTTAGGTAAAATTAAACAGATAGTGGAAAAAAAAATAACATCGAATTATTTTTCCTTGCACAACATGTAAACAAAAATAAGTGAAAACCAATGTAATACTATTCTTTGAGTTCCTTTGATATTTTTAAAAACTATTCTTAGGTATTCCATAACTCACATTTAAGTAATTCATAAATCCTTAAAAATTGTTTTATAAAATTGTTTTAAGTTATTAACGATCAGAAAAACAACTGCTGTACAACGTTTTACGTCAATAGAGAATACTGTAAGTGCTCAAATGACAAATAATATTAATGTAATATATCTTATGTAGCAAAAAAACTTTTACCCATCAATATATTTGGCGAAAGTTTGTTGCTACATTACCAGCATGAAAATCATATTTTTATGAACAGAAACGTGTTCTATATTGACACAGGAAAAAGTGAAGCTATATTATTTAGAGCGGCAGTAAGCAATTCACTGCTTTTTATGACTGTCGACTTGGTTGTTTGTATAATACTTTCATGATTAATGTACGTTTTCCTAGAAGCAGTTGTTATGTTGCCTTTAATATTGCATAATTTACAAATTATCATCCAACTAGTTACAAGTAAGTAGATAAAAAAAGACATGTTAGTGGTTTCGACAACTATTTGCACGGTTCAAAGGTTCAATACAAGGAAAAGTAACTTAACGGGAAAATAACATCCCTAGTGCGAAAAGAACTGAACTGGTTTGTGCGCGTAACACACAGCTGTTATATTCCAAGGTTCGATCATTTCATAACCATAAACTAGCTTGCCGAAGGAAACACCCATACATCAGTCACACAGCACAGAAAACGTAAACACCAGCTACTTGTGTTGCATATTTCGTTTAGTTCTTCCTTGGCCTGGCCAGCCAGAGACGCAAAGATAGTGATGTGTCATCAGAGGCAACCGGGAAAGTTTACAGCATCACAAAGTAACACAAATATTCCCCGTGCAATACGGACTTTGGTAATAAACTATCGTAAAACATGGCGTAAACCTCTTTTGTCCTATTATTATTCAACAAATATGTGCCATCGAATGTACACGAAATAAATCAATCTGATTCTTATTTTCTCGACTAACGCAAGCCAGCATGTTTTTTCTCAAAGGAATACACATTTAACGTGAACCATTAAGTTTCGTTCCTAATGTATACATTTTCTAAACCTAAGTTGTCGATAAATGATTACTATTACTTCATTTCGATCTCAAAAATTAGTTTTACTGTTTATACTCCTTTCTCCGGAATATATAGTCTATGTCTGCCATATCTCTGAGGTGAAACAGACGGTGATTAACACTGCGAGGATAGAAAAGTTGCAAACCACGCTGATAAAAAAAATGTATTGCAGTTATTATATAGCCAAATACTTAATACCAAAATTTCTTAAAATTTTAATGTTTTAATATTTTTAGTTTGCCTTTGTATAAAATGAATATTTATTTCAAACACATTTTATAATATGGTTATAATTTTTCATGTTATATTATTTTATTTTTCTTATTTTGTGATATGTTTTAAGAAATTTCTTACACTTTTCTATTAAATTTCTACAAAAAATTGGGCGGAGGAAGGAATAAACGTGGTAGAGAGATTGAACAGGATCTCCCAAAATTTAGTGAACAAATAAACTTTTACGGACGTTAGTGACCCTTAATCTAATTTTGCCCCATTTAGCACTTTTCAAGCCTTTTTGTTTCAGAAATACTGAGCATTAAATTGAAAACCCCGCAAACGAAGGAAGTTGCGGTGAATAGCTAGTTATGTTATAAGACATATTTAGAAATCGTTTTTAGGAGGTGCCAATTTGTTTCACCTGACCTGACTTAGGTTAATAATACTATACGTTAGAAAGAAATCGTGTTTACTTGTGGGAGAATTTTACACAAGGCAAAATTCTGCTGCTGCATGATGCGCTGGTGTCACCAACAGAGTTATTTTAACTTTGCGGTACGCATGCATGTATGACACATGTTTGTTCGTAAAACATTGTGCCTGTATACTGATTACTGTTTGAATATAATATTATTTCTTTATTTTCAAATTAATAGGTACGCCCGTAAGATGTATTTACTTACATGCTCAGTGGAAATATAAATGTGTGCGTCGGTAAAAGTTCGTGAACAATAGCGAGAACTCATCCGTAGGAGATTATATATATTGTCTTGTATGAAGATTAATATGAACTCCTAAGTGCTTATTTGTATTTAGTAACTTTATCATTTACGTATGTATGATTATATTTTGTATAAAACAGAGTAATTAACAAGTTCTGTTTTTGTGGCTACGACAATTAAAAATGAGTAATGGAAAAACGAACGTTTTTTTTGTTATATTTCGTTGAAATGAATTTTATTTACATATACTTAATAGTACAACTATGTAAGTAAAGCAGATAAGGAATATTGTCAACATAATTTTCACTTTTAACACACATAGGAACATGTAAACAGTGACATTAGTTTTTATTACAAGCGGAAACCAAAATGCCAGTATTTCCAGTTAAAATATCTACATCAGTTCTCCTAGCAGGGAAAATTTGTGCCAAACTTTTAACGTAGCTTTTTCTTACCTGTAGAATTGTCCTGATAAAATCCCGCATTTCACATTATTCTTGTTAGAAATGAATTTGCCAAAACATGACTTTTATGAGACTTATCAACCGTTCACAACCAGCAGAGTAGTAAAATGTATCCACAATTAATAGTGTACTTTATAAACACTATTTTAAGAAGATTCCCTGCTGTCACTTTGTTACATAATGCACACCAATTATACTGTTTACCTCAGGACGTAAAGTGTGTGATAAATAATCCCCGTAGTCTAGTCACATTGCTAGAGCATCGATGTACCTGTGTCACTGCAGGACGTAGAGCGAAACAAGCAGCACTGGATGGCAGCTACATGTCTTGCAACAGCGACACTATATTATAAGATACTTTGAGTATGAGACATTTATCTGCCATAATTACATGCACTTGACACACAAACTAGACCGTAAATGCACTTAACGAACAATACGTAATTTTTTAAATATAAAATAATAAATTTTCGATCATGCACAACGAAAAGGTTTTGATACACTTGAAGACGGTGTATAGATAATTTCACACTTAGGAAATCAAGCGCGTTAGTAAAGAGTTGAAATTTACTTTTACAATTAACTTTTAATGGCTTCATCTAAAAGTTGACTAGGAAGGTACAAGAAGAATTTGTGTTCTTAAACACATAAAAATTTCCTTCCTATATGTACAATGGAAACACCCTATTATGCGTGTATACACTCATTATTTCACAGAATACATTGAAAAATTCAACTAATTACAGAATTAGACTTTTTAGGATGTGAACTATAATTTCTAGGCTCAGGATAAACCCGCAAACTAGCATGTAGAAAAATGTCTTCAAGTGTTGCATTTCAATACGTCCACCATCTTCACTGGATTCCAAACTTCTTGATAAATCTCTTTCAAAATCTGCTCTGAAAATTTTATCTATTAAACCTGATTCTTTCATGTACCAAACACAGCGGTCTGACAAAGCAAGTAATGGGAAGTTTAATCTAAAGACGGTTACCAAATACACGGTAAATATTTCCTGCCTCACAATATGTAGCAACGGCCGACTGCCTTCAAAATTCTCTAGTTTGCTGAGTTCGAACCTAGCTCCTGTTAAAAAATGTGTAAAACTTAAATTTCTGTGAGTTCTTGCAGTGTAGATTCCGTATTCCCATGAATCAATGAGCGTCAATCGAGATAATTATAATATTACAGTGATGTCATCGTCAGGGTCCAAATCTGATAATAAACTTTGTAAATCTACGACAGTGCCTGATCCTATTCGAGAAGAAATTCCTATAGGTAAACCACTAGCCTCAATGTCAGCTATTGTATTTATGTCAGTGAAGTACTGAGGAACAGTGAGGTAGCTGGTGAATGAGCCGGAGTACGCATTGTTCAAGACAATGTTGAACAGCATTACCGAATATATACATAGTCGCATCCCAGTGTGGGTAACCCTGTGTTGTGACATTCCAAGGAAATACAATCTGAATATTTCTAAACCAAGAAAAGGACTTAGCATATTGTCTTTTTTGAAGAGTGAATAGATTATTCCCGAGACGACAAGTACAAAGTAAGAACTAAGATATATGATCCAAAGATGAAAATTAAAAGGCAGAATAGCACACATCCAGCTTGGAATCAGCTTGGCCTTAGGAACAACTAGGATGATTTTTTCTATAAGGAATGGATAAGATGTGACATACAATAAATTCGACTGCAAGAGAGCAAAGGGATATGGTATGTCAACAGTATTATAATAAGTGTCTGGCAACACCCACCTAGACGTATCTTGT
This sequence comes from Medauroidea extradentata, assembly GCA_003012365.1. Taxonomy (NCBI): domain Eukaryota; kingdom Metazoa; phylum Arthropoda; class Insecta; order Phasmatodea; family Phasmatidae; genus Medauroidea; species Medauroidea extradentata. The sequence goes on along the minus strand of PNEQ01069298.1, from coordinate 9,542 downwards.
AAGAAGGATAGTTCACTTACAACAGTTATATTCCCTGATCGAGAAATTATGTCCATAATTGTACCAGCAATTCCTCCTAATTTCTTGACTCCATTTGACCCAATTACTTCTGAGGAAAACGGAGGGAAGTCTCTTACCGCACACAAAACTGGGTATCCCATGCCATCAAATTGTGACTTTGCATTTAAATTATCAGTGTTCGTTACCTCTAAAGTTCTTCCCTTGCTCACAAACGGATCAAAACGTTTGGCCATACAACATTTACGTGAGTTTCCTTGGTTTGTGTGTTTATAAATTGCTAAGGACTTTATTGTTTCGTACTTGATCCAACTGGCCTTGAGTAGCGGGAATGAAATGTCGGCGTGACCTTCAGCCAAGTCATCATGGACGAAGATAACCTGTGACCAGCTAGTCCACACGGGGAGTGAGCTTACATGTTCCAAGTGAGACATATATCTATCAATGTCACTGCTGTCAGATAGTATGATGAAGGCGGTGCTGTGTCTGGGAGAGCTGGTCTCCCAGCGAACACCCTGGTTCATGACGTACACTGGCATTGACAGTGAGTGTAGCGACCTGGACAGCAGATCCTGAATGTCGCCTCTATCATCATCACAATACAGCAGGATGTTTCTCACGGAGTCTCTCACGTGACGGTCGATTATGGCTGTTGCTTCCTTGGCGAACTGCAGAGCTTTGTATAGGTATGTGTTATTAAAATATGCCTTCTTCTGGTCCGATGTGCTCGCCATCAAGGACAGAACTATGAAGAACAAAGCTCGCATTCTGCATAGAACCTTCAACAAAAATGAAAAGATAAAGAATGACAAGTGTACACATTATGGACACATGCTATTATACGAGTGATGCAATGTCGTGTGTCCATAACTTCTACTTTGATTAATTTATTCAATGTTTAGTAACTAGTCAAGCACTACTTAAATCTATAAACAAAAATTAAAACCAACAATCATTAATTTCGCAGTGCGATTGCGCGTTTGTTAACCCAACCTTTCAAACTGCAAATTTTGTTGGTAAGATATCTCACATACTTAAAAATTACGTCTACTTTTGTTAGGGTCTAATTCGATACGCATAGATTTCTAAACAATATATATGCAGTATTACAGCAAACATATTTAACCAATTAGCGTGTGACATTAATGTATAGCGAGGAAAGTAGAGTACATGTATGTTCGTACGCAGTGAACATTTTCAGTTTTGAAAATTACACAAAAAAATCAAATTCCAAAGAATTGTCGAATTATTAAGACAATTTGTTCACAATTTTGCTATCAAGACTTTTTCTTTACAAAATCACCAAAAAAAAGGAGATGAAACACGTAGTGTAAATTTAAAGAGTGTAAATATCTGTAAGCGGAGTAAAAAATTAAATAAAAAGGTAAAATATTAACTTAATTAAATATATTTTTCTTCAAATCCAATTGAATGAAATTTCTTTCTAAGACCACATTTCTTCACTCCTTTATGTTTAATATTTATAGATTCGCTATTAACATCATCTTAAATTTAATTATTAAATTTTTTAATATATCTGTCAGGTAAAAATATTTGCATATCTGCTATTTGTATTATAACTCGACGACCAAATTTTGTGTATAATATTTTAGCTTTATTTATTAAATATGGTTTGCTTATTGTTGAGTTTAGACATGTTTGTAAATTATTAATTTTCTGTTTAATACATTCAGTGTTGCTTCGATTTTTGTCTGTTTTTGCTTCTATTTATAAAGAAAAAAAAATACATAAAAATTAATTATTGTAGATTTGATAAAGATAGAAACAACCATAAATGAAACAAAAAGTTAATAAAAATTTGCAAAAATAAAAAAATATATAAAAATTTATTGTCATTTTAAAATACATTTTATTCTTAATTTACAGTTTTCATATTTATTATATTTCATATGTTTATACACTTTTTTAAGGTTCAAATTACAGTTAATTAAAAAAATAAAAATTAGTTTTTTTTAAAATTATAAATGAAAGTACATATAAATTATGAACGCGCAAGTTCTTCAAGGCGATGGGATAGAAAATATTTCTTCTGAAAATGCTTGAGATGAATCTAAAATTAAAAATGTTTAAGGAGATATATAAGGCTGCAAGAAATATAAGTTAAATGTAATGTTTGCCAACATTATTGCAAACCTTCTGGTGAAGAAAACATTTAGCAAATTTAAAACGTATGGTCTTATAAACAATATATATATATATATATATATATATATATATATATATATATATATATATATATTGTTTATAAGACCATCCACACTTTTCACATTTACCAATTATATTCGTTTTATGTTTTTAATTTACTCAATGTTTTCTTCACCAGAAGGGTTGCAATAATTTTGGCAAACATATATATGTATATATATATATATATA